>JARHVA010002160.1:2677500-2702500 GCA_037957365.1 Torreya grandis | reverse complement strand
AATATTCTATAGCAGTGATGATATATTGATGACATTTTGAGGAATGTGGATTGATTTATCTGATATGATCAAGACCCCATTGTGAAAAAGGCCAATAGTCAGTTGATACTTGAAGACCATGAGGAGGTGAATGATGAAGGTTAGCATGTTTTTGACATTTGATGCATTTCTTGACATAGTCACAAAAATCATGATTGACTATGGGCCAATAGTAACCTAGGTGAAGGATATGTTTATCAATGGCCAAACCATTAAAGTGCCCCCATAAATGTCATCATGTGCTTCTTTGATGGTGTAAGAAGACTCATTGCTATGAAGGTAACAAAGGAGGAGATCGTTAAAGCCTCATTTATAAAGAATGGCCCTTAATATTAAGTAACAAGAGGTGATTTGGATGAAATCTCTATGAGTATTTCTAAAAAGATCTAAAGGGAGGATATTGATGTTAAGATAATCAAATATTTGATCATACCAAATATCAGAAGATGATGTTTGTATTTGGTAAATGGTAGGAAGATCAGGACTAAGGTAGGATGTTGTGATGGAATGGTGGATGGTGAAAAATAGTTTAGAGCTGGTAGGTTGAAATGGAATTTGGGATGCAAGGGAAGCCATTGTGTCTACAATTTTTTTTGTATAATGAGGGAATGATTACATGATATAATGGTCAAATAATGCTAATGGTTTATTGACAATTTGTTTATATTTCAAAATAACATTATTTTTGCATTTATAGGTTCTTGTAACTTGGTTAATAATAAGTTGAGAGTTTCCAAAAATGCTAATTATTTTGATTCCAAAAGCTAGAGTGGTTTGAAGAACTATGAACAAGGCCTCATATTAAACTATATTATTGGTGTATTAGAAATAAATTTTGAAAAATATGGGACGAATTTCCTCATTAAGAGGAATAAGGATTATGTCAACACCCCCATCATTTTGAAACTTAGAGCAATCAAAATACATAGTCATTTGGTAGGTGGGTTTTTCTAAATAAAGGGTAGCTATAGATTCATTTGGAAAGGTAAGAGGGGGAATTTTATTATCAAAGAGTGGAGATTTCACTAGTTGGTCTGAAATCACCTTCCCCTTAATGGAATTTTATGGAAGAAACTCAAGATCAAACTCTGATAATAACATGAGCCACTTAGCCATACATTGGTGGTGATATGGCTTGCAGTGCATATACTTAAGGGGATCAATGTTAGTAATGACATAAGTTTTATGGTGAAGACTATAGTGAAAAAGTTTTGAGGTGACAAAAATTAAGGCAAAACAAAGTTTTTTTGGATGGGTATATCAAGTTTCATAGTCAATGAGAGTATGACTAATGTAATAAATGCCTTGCTCTTTATTTTGGTCATCACAATGAGTGAGCATGGCCCCCAAAGAATGATTGGTGGTAAATATGTATAGATTACAAGGTTGTTCCTCATTTAGAGGAATAAATATTGGTGGTGAGAGAATATATTTCTTGATTTCATTAAAGGCATGTTGACATTCTTTGATCTATTTAAAGGATGTGTCTTTTTTTAGGAGGTGGTGGAAAGGCTGACAATGATCATAAAGCTAGGAGATAAAGTGATGGATTGACTAAAGTTTGCCTTGTAGGCTACAAAGTTGTTTTAGGTTAGTAGGGGGAGGCATTTCAAGAATGGATTAGACTTGTTTAGGGTATATTTCTATTCCATAAAGGGAAATAATAAATCCTATAAGTTTCCTTGATAATGGATAAGTCTTTCAAAGATGATAGCGAGAACAATGAGGTGATCTTGGTGGTATTTGGATTTATTGAATTGATCATCAGCATAATCCTCAACTATTTTATGGATGAGGCCATGAAAAATGTATGTCATATCCTATTGATAAGTGTCTCTAACATTTTTTATACCAAAGGGCGTGACATGACATCAGAAAGTTCCCCATGGGGTGATAAAGGATGTTTTATATTGATCCTAAGGGGTGATCAGGATTTGGTTATTTCTTGAAAATCCATCCATAAGGGATAACATTTCATGGTCAACAGTGAGATTGGCAAGTTGATCTATGTTAGGTAGAGGAAAGTAATCTTTTGGGCATGCAAGGTTAAGATCACAAAAAACCACACAAAGGTAGAGTCCCCTAGTGGGTTTGGTAATAGGAATGATATTGGAGACCCATTGTGGATAGTCAATGGGTTGAATTAAATTAATAGATAGAATGTGTTGAAGTTCTTCTTTGATGAGAAGATCTATGTTAGGTTTCATATGATGACGCTTTTACTTAATGGGCTTAACTTTAGGATGGGTAATGATATTATGAAGAGTTATGGAGGGGTCAATACCAGACATATCCTAATAAGACCAAGTAAATGCTATGCTATGGTCATGGAGAAAAGATTTATAGTATCCTTGTTCCTCTAGGGTTAAGGATTGGCCAACCTTGACAATACGAGGGTTCTCCTAAGTGCCCAAATTAACTTATGTGGTTGATTCATTTAGCATAGTCTAGTTTTTAGGAGGTAGGGATTTTTAAAGAGAAAAATTCCATGCACCCAAATAGGTAAGAATAGAATTATGGTCTTGATGTTGGATAGTTTTAATGGTGGGTGAGTCATGTGTAATCATTTTAGGGTGGATAAGAGGAATAGTTTTGGTTTGGCCTTCTTGTTGATAAGTTAGGGGACCTAAATTGATAGTGTGTGATAAAAAAATGTTAGGTGGGATGATGTTGATGTCTTCAAATGGAGTTGGTGAGGGTAGAGGTTATTTAAATTGGAAAAGTGAGGTTGATAAGGGTAAAAGTTCCTAAAATGGGAGAGGTGAGGTTGGAGGTTCTCCAAATGGGAGAGGTGGGATTGATGTTGGTGATGTGTGATCTTCTAGGGAAAAATACCCTAAGCCAAAGAACTCATGAGGTTTTTGGGTTTTGACAATGAGAGGTTCATGGGGTCCTTTTTCATAAAGGATGAGACCAAACCCTTTCTGAGTGCACTAATGAAGGTATGTTTGGGAAAAAGGTTAGTTTGATAAGATAAGAAAAGTTAAAAGTCATTGGATAGATATAAGGCATGGTGGTAGGAACAAGAAGTGGTTTATCAGGTCCCTCATAGAGAAAATATGTTTTATTGTTGGTAAGGTTAAAGGGGATGAAGGTTTAAATATTATGATCATATGAGCAATAATTTTGAAGGTTCCCAAATTCATGTGGAGGATGAAAAGCATATAAAGCTAAAAATTAATATTCCCCCAATGTAAGATGCTAGAACATTGATTCCAAAGGGTGTTCAACTAAGATTTTTGATGAAGGAATAGTTAAATTAGTGGATACTTCATCATTATTGAATATATAAGTGTTGGTGGGTTGGATTGGCATGGTGGTTTGGTTATAGGTTAGTTGTGTAGAGGATGAATGTGGAATAATAACATCATTGAGAAGATATGTAATATTATAAGAAATAAAGGGACTTGGATCAGCTTTGATTGTAATGACTTGTCCCTCATGTTCAAATTTGATAGATTGGTGAGCGGTAGAATGGATGCATCCCAAGGCATAGATCTAAGGGTGAACAAGTAACACATTATATTAAAATTTACCCTCTACAACATAAAATAGTTACAGAATAGTTTGAGGCCCCAAATAGATATGGATAACAACTATTCCTAAAGTAGTGGCCAAGGTATCATTGAATGATCGAAGGACTACCAAGCTTTCTGACATGATTTTTTTATGTAGTTAGATTTGATCATAGGCATGGGACGAGATGCTATTTATAATTATTCCCACATCAATCATAACTCTTTTGAAATTCATATGATTTATAGATGATGTGATAAAAAGAGGGGGATCAAGGTCTTCACTATGATATGGTGTAATTTCATACTCTTCAAAGGTGACCTTCGTAGTGTGTTAGATAGCTCTGATCAAAGATGAAAGAGGTTGGGGATCATCTAGTTTAACCTATACAAAATGTAGTGCTTTGATTAAATATTGATGATGTTGAGGTGAGGTGATAATTAAGTCATAAAGACTCATTTTGATTGGCATTTGGTGAAGTTGTTTTAAAACTAGAAATTGGACAAATGGAGATGCATTAGAAGATGAAGGGGCTCTCAAAATGGAGACTTTAGGCTTTGATGGTTGTGAGGGTGAAGATGAAGGTGTAGTTATTTTTTATTGGTTAGTTGGTTGGTGAGTTAAAGGGTAAGACCATGTAATGGTGGCCTTGACTTTGTCGTTTTCATTTTGTTAGACTTGAGATCGAGTCACCATATGAATAGTATAGATAAGGGGACTAGTTGTTTGCTTCGATTCCCCTATTTCACTCCTTGGTAGGAGTAGAGAAATAGATGATTGGTAGATAGATTAGATAGGTGGTAAAAGAGGCAAGGGGATTAAATAAGATTCATGTAATAGATCATCCTCCTCCAAAAGGCCATGAATGATATTTTTAAGAGCTTTACAATTATTTGTATCATGCCCAGGAATCCTATGGTAAAGACAAATTAGATTACCATTGAGCTAGGTTACCTTTTGGTGAGTGGGGTCAAAAGTCTTGATTAGTGGTAAGCTAATGGTAGAAACTTGTAAGAGCCTTTGTACAATAGTTGTATAGGATTGATAAATTTTTTTGAGGTGGTAGAGTTTGGATTTTTGGTGTAGGAACCTTATTGGGTAAAGACTTCTTGATAGGAGGTATGGTTGGTTAATTAAGATTGGTTATTGGTTTAGAAAGAATTAGCCTAGTTATAATTAGTTTAAGAATTGGTGGTCTAGATGATGAGGGTTTAATATATGGGAATGTAGATGGAGAAAGGCTGGTAAGGAATGATGATGAATTAAAGGATTAGCTTATTATAGGTGGAGAAATGGGAGATGGTTTCTTAGAGGAAGAGTAAAGTAATGGGAACAGTATAAGGATGTGGTCCTAGAATAGAAGGTAAAGGTGAAGGAGTCTATATGGTCCTTCCTCGAGGTTATGATATAGGTAATCCTTCCTTCTTAATAGGCTTAATTGGATTAGGTCTTGGTTGGGTTGATGTGGTTAAATCTAATATCAAAGGAGGGTGAATAAGATTGGCCATGGGAAGGATCCCCAAGTTTTTAGTAGGTTTGATAAAATAAGCATTGGGTGATTTGACAATTTAGGTGGGCGTAATTGAGATGGTTCTGTGCTGACTTTAGGAGGGGTAGTTGGTGGAGTTGTAGCAACAAGCTCAAGAGTGGACTTCAGTGAAGTAGAAGGTTTATTTTTAGTTTTATATGGGAGTTCAAGATAATGCCAGAAAGTGGCTTTATCAAATTTAGGTTGGGAGGTGAACTCCAAGCTTTGAACTAGTCAGGAAAAAGGTTTATAAATGTATTTTGTTCCTTGATCATTAGCTTCAAAGATCAAGCCCTTTAGGGAAAAAGAAGGAGCAATTTTAGTGTTGTTATCTTTGGTATAAGGTTTTAAAGGTAATGACTAGGTAGGTAGGGGTATTGCCTTTTGGGAAATGGTTTCCAAGGGAGGTACAGATAATTATATAATTGGTATGGTAAGGGTAATGGTTTCAAGAAGAAGGGTTGGTATAGATTATTCCTTGGTTTGGTTATCCAAATAAGTAGGTGGTTATTTTATTTTGTTTAGATTAGTGGATGGAATGGTTATCTCCATCGGTATTTCCATCATAGGATGGGTAGATGGAACTATGGTTTCATCCAAGGAAGTAGAAGGGATAAATACTTCCTCCATTTGGGAAAAAAAGTGGGTGGTGGTAGGTTGTTTCCCTCTATTTGGGTGATAGATGTGATGACTTCTTCAGTAGTGGGCACATTATTGATGACATTAATTATATGTTCCTCATGTGCATTGGAAGATTTGGTTTGGATTCATGGCGTTGGGTGTAAGTGGATGATTTGGGAATTATTTTGGAAACATATAAAGAGATTGGTAGGAAGGATAATTTGGGTTATCAAACATAAGCTCACCTTTATCAATTATATCATAGATAATGCTCTTAAAGGTATTAAATCTAATGGTATCATATCCAACAACATGATGATAGTCACAATGATAATTCTTGTTGTAACACCTGAGAAGGAGTGAAAATTATCAAATTATTAAGGGTGATTGATGGGTAGAACCTGGATTAGATTAGATTTAAGTAGTTTTTCTAACACCGATGTACAGGATTCCCCAATCAGGGTAAATGGTTTTGAAGGAGACTAGTTTTGGGTATAGTTTTGATGATTGGAAGGATTATTGGTTTGAGATGTTTAGTTAACAGTTGGAGGGGGTGTGATTTTGAGAACAACTGAGTGTGTTGATGATTTTTCTTTAAAACTGGTAGGGTTTGTGGCTTTGGTGAAGGATGACTCAATGGATTTGAAACTAGAATTTTTATTTTGAATCTTCAAGTTCCCTTCATCAATAGCATGGTTTTACAATTTATGGGCCATAGTGAATGCTTCATCAAAGGTTATAAAGGTTTGGACTTGGAGAGTTGGAGTAATTTTTTTAGCACACCACTAAGATAATAATTTGATTAATTTGGGTTGGGGTAATGGGAAGGTGAGTTGATTAATGAGGCCCCTCCATTTGGTAACAAAATCAATAATGGATTCATCTTAAAACTGTTTGATGGAGTATAGATTGGTAATGGAAACCTTTTTAGATATGTTTACTGAAAAGTGTTCTAAAAACTTTTTGTGCCAATTGAGAGAAGGAAAAGATAGAATGAGTGGGAATGGCACTATACCAATCAAGGGTGGCCTTAGATAATGACATGGGAAAGGTTTAAAGGAGGAGAATATCATCATAAGTGATTAAGTAGTGAGTATGATGAAAAGATCTTAAGTTCTACTAAGGATCCTCTTTACCTTAGAATTTAGAAAATTTGGACAATTCCCATTGAGAAGGATAAGCATGGATGGGCACAAAGGGGTGGATAGGATCATTATAAATTTGGTCATAAGACAAAATATTGGTTGAGGTAGAGATGGATGACTCCAAACTAGTCATTTTATCCATGATCATTTTGATTAGATCAGGCTAGGGTTGGGAAGCTACATAACTAAGAGGTATAATTTATTATGTTTGGCTTATGGTAGTGTATGAATAGGAATTAGATGGTACTAAGGAAGCCACATACTGATAAGTGGTACCTAGTGATTAAGATGGTGGTACATAAGAACTTCTTGGTATGAAAGGTTGGGTAGAGGGTGGTATGTACCCTTATGGGTTAGGGACATAGTAGTAAGTTATCATAAGCACTTGTTGAGGAAAGGATGTGGTTGGTATAGTTAAGGTAGGAGGATGTTGGGAAGGTTGAGGTTGGGTAGTTAACCAAGTACTGATTAGGTGAAGGTTTTTAGGTATGGAGAGCAATATGTTTTGAAGTGTGACTATGGTCAAGGGATTGATTGTAACTAAAGGGAAGATAGAAGTTGAATTGGAAGATAATGCCATAGTAGATAGGGTGTAGGTGACTAATGTTAAGGTTTAACCCATATGGGGTGTGATTAAAAGTTTTTGCTAAGAGGGGGAAGGTTGGTTTGAGCTTGAGTGGATGAGGTGTTGAAAGATCCCTGAGTCAATGGTTAGGTTGAAGTGGTACTTACCATGAGGTGGGATGGCATTCCAAGAGAATGATTAGAAGAAGGAACTAAAGCAAGGGGAGTACGGTGAGGCAAGGTATTGAGGCAATGTTGTAAATCAACTAGATTATTATCAATAAAGGTAGTAAAGTATAGATCTCCTTTAGATATTGTTAGGATTATATAAGGAGAATGTGGTGGAGGACAATGGTGAGGTGAAATGTGAGGAGATTTATCAACATCCAAGGTGTAATCCATGAATGAAGAATAAGGTTATGGTTGGTTGTCTTTATTTCTCACTTATTGTCTAGTTACAACCATATGAGAAAATAGGAAATGTTATTATGATAAACCTTAAATAGAGAATAAAAACCTAAATAATTTCAAAGTAATCAATACATACACTAAGAAGTGTCTTTTAACCTTAATATTACTTTTAAATCACTTTTGGTTTATGCCTTAAAGAGTGTGATAAGGAGGTTGGATAAAAAAATGGGTATTAAAGAGGAAGCCTATGGATGGTTTAAGGTTATTTAGGTGCTCAAAAGGAAGATCTATGTTGAACTTTAGTATGTGTCTTGGTGTTGGTGCCTACCCCCTCACTCACAATCCCATAGTGATAAGGGTGTTAGGTGCTTAGCCAAGATATATTGAGTCTAGAGTTTATACTCAACCAGAGAGATGATTTAGTTCTCCCCTTAGTGGTGAAATTCATGTGGGATAGCTAGGAGGGGGTAAAGTTAGCACCAAATGATGAAATTTTAGTCAATCCTTATCTTAAGTATTGTTTTGATGTGTAATTTATTTTGTGGTTCGGTCTTGTGTGTGATAACAAGTGTGAATGCTATAATAAGATTACTATGACTCTTAAGTTATTAGGTGAACTAAAATTAGAAAGAAATCAATAAATGAAAATGGTTAATTTTTAAGACCAAAAAGAAATTATTTCATTTGATGAGCAAATAATTAAGGAAGAAAGGGAACTAGGGTCCCACTGCGCATGCTAAAATGTTCCAATTTATTTTCTTAATTTCTTAATTTTTAAAGTACATAAAATAAAGTGAGTATTAGGGTGTGTACCTAATAAAATACACTCATTTATGATTATATGAATTGAGAACTCCTTTTTGGTGAGGAAGGACTACCTGCAATAAGACCACACTAAACAAACTCACTTGTTAGATATGTATGAAGGGTGGACTGCCTAGTTGAGATAGATCTAAGAATCAAAATATCCCTTAGATGTCTGTCAATCCACTTCCCTAATGATGTAAATGTTATAAAACTAAAATTGGAATATAATAAACATAACAAAATAGGAAAACCTGATAAGGAAAGGAAAACATTAAAAACAAAAGAAGGATACCTGAGTGATTCCAAATGAATGATAGTTGAGGACCTGAAGATAGTTGGGAAGCATAAAAATGTTTCAACCTTCAAAATTTAGATAGATAGAGATTTAGGATGCTAAGTACCTACACAAAAAAAAACAAAAGATCCAAGATTCATATTTTTTGGATCCACAACTCTCCCAAGGGCCTTATATTGTTAGCACAAAAATGCTTAGTAAGGAGAGGAAATCTTGAGGGAAAGTTGATAGGTTGGGAGGGGATGAAGTTTCCTATTTGAATTATTATTTAAATTTTGGTTTTAAATTAATTTTCCATTCTATAGGATGTTAATTTCAAACAAAGCTATAAATTATTTAAAATGGTTAAATCTAGTTTATGACCCCAAGTGTTGATGGTTAAGGTCAACCATCAATGGTTACCCTAATCAGAAACATTCAAGGGGACATGATAAAATGGGTAAAAATGTCATCATTTAAGTTATTTTTTAAAATATGTGGTATTTTCTATGATGAAGTTGTAAAATATTGGTAGTAAACTAGGTGGTCCACTAGGTGAAGAGTCGATTAAGGGTCCACAGGTCAAGACAAGACTAAAAACTAGCATGGTGTAATTTTTATTTGTCTACAACTACAAGCATATTTTTAGAGGATTAATTTGTCTCAAAATGTATCTAAAAAAATAATAAGTGAAAAATATGTATCGAAATGTATCAACATGTACAATAGCTCAAGATACTAGCCTCCTCCTTTGAGAGGGTATTAATGTAGTATAATTATGGGGGATATGTATCTTATGGTATATCATACTATATCCACCCTAAAATAATCTCTCTCTAACCTAAAGTCTCATATATCACCTTTTGATAAAACCTTCATGTGAGGTTGTGTCTCCTATTCATTGACTATAATAATCTTAACCTCCCTTGGCTATTAGTGCATCCACTTGGGCCTCTTGACTCTTATCTCACACCTATAGAGAAATCTTTTCCACTTTAAATATATTAATAGTCATATAAAAATATCATATGAGTTTTAATACATTAATGTGTAGACCTATCTCGGTAGGCAATCTAGGATCGCTAGTAGTTCATCTCTAGTCATATCATTACCTAGCTAAAAAAATTGATCTAAGTGCCCTTGATCATGGTCCTCCATTTGGTTGAGGTGTCTGTAATAATAATTTAATGGAATAGATGTTATATATAGTCATATAAAAATCAAAATTAGTAAATAAAGTAATAATCAAGCAAAACTTTTATATAAATTAATATGATGAAATGCATAAATTAACAAGTTTGCCTGGGTCATCCTCATGTGAATTTGGGTAAGATTCATAGTAAGAAGCCTCATATTCTTAAACATAGATGTCCTCATATATATTAATTTACTATGGACCTCACCATCTATACATACTTATTGATGTTACTATGTAATATCTTACTATGTTAGGTTCTACTATAGTGGCAATGGTGAAGGACACACCTACTAAAGTCCTATAAGATATTATCCTACTTGTGAAATTATTGAAACTTGAGTTATGGGAACACCTCATAAAATTGAGTGACATGACCATTAACCCAATATCCATATATATGCCTCTTTGATGCCTATGTACACCAATCATGGTATTAGAGGGTTTCCTACATAGGGTATGCTAAATTATTAAGGTACCCTATATACTAGGTGTACCTCAACCTATAGTAATAGATCTCATACTGGGTGGCCCCAAAAGCTATTTCAAAGTATATGGACTCCCCATCTAACTATACAACCATGACATAGTATGGTATATATATATCAATTTTATCATTGGCAAAGTATAAACTACGTAGGGAAAAGCTTGGAATGATGCCACATCATTCCATCTCAAGGCCCTTATGGCCCCTTCATCCCTAATATCCATTTTATAATAGTAAGAGATCATAATATTGTATACATATATCATGAGAGTCATGGGTTTACTAATATAAAATGATCCCAATCTATCCATGCAATAAAATTCTCTATAGGTATGAAATAAGATCTCTTGGCCCAATGAAAACTTATCTCCATCTGTTCAATCTAGTAGATGATTAGTGCCCTTATCCCCAAATTATCAAGAGGTAAGGATAATAATAATCATTTTTCATATATTGGGTATCGTTGATACCTCAATCCTATAAATACTCACTCCACACTTCACACCCACATTATGTGTGCCAACATCATTGAAATGTTCATCCCAATCAACTACCTCAGCTCTACTCATAGCCTACTAGTAGTAAACCAAATAACATATCTTTGGTAAACATATAATCATATGCATGTAAATGATATTCATAATCCTCCCTCCTATTGCCTAAAGCAATACCAAATTGTTTTGATTAGGGTCAGGGTCCTAATAGGTGAATATTCACATAGTAGCTTACTTGAGGTTGAAATAATCCTCACCTATGTAACTTATAGAGTCCTAACCTAATATTGAATCAATATCTCATATACTACTAGTAATTCCATGATTCAATGGAGACACTACTACTTTTTACATCTATTAAATTAAATATAGGTTCTTAATAGCTAAAAGACATAATAGGTTATCCCTTTTTCCCTCTTCTAGATTCTAAACAATCCTAAAGGGGGTTTTTCATTTTCCTTTGATGAAACAACTACTTTTTCAAGTGGTGGATATGAAACCACTATATTTGGTTATGTTAATTTTAACATATCATTAGTTTCATCAGCAGTTGACATTAGTAACTAGTGGTTTTGACACCACTATGATGGTTACATAACTAACAATCTATGTAGACCAATGGTTCCATCTTAATGTGGAGGTTTAATCGACATGCCATGCCTAAGGCCTAAACCCATAAAATAACCCAAAAACCTACCCAAAATGATAAAATTATTGACATTTACTACTCTACATCCTCCCATAAAAATTTTGAAAGAAAAATTCGGATTTAACTAGTTTTTAGTGATTTTTAGGCAAATTTTGAAAATTAGGGAAAAAGAAGAAAAATCAATAAAACCTACCTGTCTGTGCTGAGCTCCCCATAGCACTGGTATATTCACCATACCTATTATGTGCTAATTATTTTAAATAATTTATCTAAAATAACTATCATCATTAGTCCATATCACAAAATCTCACAAAGTTAATTTATACAAATGAGTCTATTCTTAGTATGTTTTTGAATATATAGGCCCCCAAACTAGTTGTTTTAATTCAACAGTTTTGTATTTATGGTAAATTATCTCATTATCACACAATTTCATGTTTAATAAGTCATATTTATGTTAATTTTTTTATAAATGTAATGATTTAGTGGATTTTTATCTTCCATAATATGTTTTTATAGTTTGTAGGTATGCGATGACTTGATGTTAGATTCAATCCCCCGTTAGGATAACTTAGGTACTATTATCATCCTCACATAAATTATAATTAATATTATCCATAATTTGATTACATTTTATTTTTTCTATTTTTTTGTATATTTCACTTGATTCCCATCTTTTATCTATATATTATACATAGTCTCACATGGCTTCATTACAACACCAAAGTAAAGGTAAGCATTTAGAACCCTCTATTTAACTGACACTGCTTAGGACCATACCCTCATTAATTAATGACAAGGAATCACATTGATTATTAAATATTTATTCACCAAAAATTTTCATAATTTGAAAGCTTTTGTACAATGTCTAGTGATGATGTAGTAATCTCCTACTTTACACTCAATGTGGGTTCTTTCTAACATTCTAGTCCTTTTTACTCCCTATATATAAATTGAGCCTCTCAAATCCCACTTTTATTTATTTATTTTTTTAATTATTTAAAAAGCTTTCATATAGGACTAAACTACCCATCTTTAGGACAAATCCATTACAATCCATAAAGAAACTACCCCTAGGTGATAGAAACATTGTGGTGATTTCAAAAATTGTTGTGATGGAAACATCAATGGTATGGTGGTTCCATATTAATATGTATTAACTTTGTTATCATGAGTGGTGGTTATGTCATGAATACCAAATGTTTCATAACTTCCCCTTGCATATAGGGGCAGTCCTATCACCTTTGGGTTGTGTTCCAAATTTAGCTTCCAGAACTCAAGGTTTCATGCATTTTGCATGATTATTATTGTGTTTATTGTTATTTATACCTTGGGTTTTTATCCATGCTATAATAACTCACTCTTTCTTATATTTTTTATTATTTTTAAGCCTTTCCTAAGTTCTAATCCTAGTTAAACTTAGTTAAACTCACCTTTGCAACTTTCATTCCTCCCCTAAAAGTATTATAGTCTTAGATCTAAAAATTACATTAGATATTTAAGTTTTTAAGATTTATATATCCATAACATACTTACCATTAATTTTTTAGCTTTATATTGATAATTTTGTGTTATACTACATAATTTCAAGCAAGGAAGGTCATTAAATTAAAAACTAGATCCTTATAGTTAGTGCACTATCCAATCGCAATCAACTAATATTTTATTCATAGTTGTTTCCCTTTCATATTATTTCCTTAATAATATTATTATATCATTATTATTGGTAATATATTTCCTACAATCATTATCTTGAGTGGAGGAGCTAACATGTTGAGGAACATATCTTAAATACACCTCTTATTCTGGTTAGTCTACATCTTATTCAGATTGGGGGTTTATAATTTTAGTTTTCTTTATTTTATTAGTATATTATAATAGTTTAGAATAAATTATATATATATATATATATATATATATATATATATATATATACACACACACACACACACACATATAGATTATTTCAAAGCATATATATTTAAATTTAAACCCTAAGTGAATAATATAAAATAAAAAACACTTTCAACTTCAAAAATAGTGAATTTTTATTTCAAAATAAGCTCTTTCTCATGAATAAATAAACATACTAGCAAGTAGAAAACTCTTGCCAAATCTAGGAGAACAAAGAGTATTATCCTAGTATTAGTTTTCCTTATTTGAATAATTAATTTTGGTTTATAAAATACAAAAATCAAAACTAATTTATTCACTTTAATTTGATACAAATCATTAAAACTTAGTGTGTATTTATCTAGAAACACCAAAAACTAGTTCATCTTCCATATGTAAAATAATATTTATATACTCAGTAATATTACCAATTAGGATCTACATCAATTTTTTTATTTAATTTAATCTTATAAAATATTATTTTTCATAATATATTAATTCACCTATAAACTAAAAACACAAAAATAATTTCAATGTGTTTGCATCTAGAAAATTTAGAAATCAACATGTGCATTGTTAGACTAGATTTTGATTTCCAGTATTGTATGCATTGAAAAGTGAATAGAACACTATAAAAAAATAATCATTATTTATTTTATTTAAATATTTTTATTTTATTTTGATAATTAAATTTTAGAAAATAGTTAGCTTTCATTTTGGTCAAAACATAAAAAAAAACCAAAAAAAAAATCAACAACCAAAGATTTGTAATAATGAACATGAGCTTTCCCAAAACCTTGCTTATAATAAAACATTAAGTCCTACCACATAACAATTTAAAAAAATATATCTTATACATACACATTTTGACACTTATCCTTTTGGATGACACTCCCTGAGAATCCATACCTCCATAGAATAGGTCTTTTTCCCAAAGATAGAGTACCAGATTTAACTATCAACACCCATTAAAATATTGGTATCAAGATTAGAATTGAGGTTTTCCAATCTAAACCTATTCATAATATAATTATAAATTTTATAAATGTATATAGGATAATTATTATATCCCCTATCCACCCATCATCTTTCCCCACTCAAAACTAAGGCCACTAGTACAACATAATCTAGGCCTAGATTCTCATCTCCATTCCCTTTATTCTTAGATGATATAGCCTCATCATATATCATTTAAATTTACGTATGGTATTTATAGGGTATATCTGGCCCAAAAGTGGAAACCACATTCCCTATGTTGTCCAACAAAACCATTCCCACTTAGACTTTCCCAATTTTGATCAAGAGCTTCACCTCCTAATCATCACCAAAACTAAGGGCATTGGGAGTTATGTTTTCAATTAGTTGGGAGATATTAAATATAAATGTGATGAAACATAAATCTTTTATATCTATCACAGACATCCCTTATCACTCACCATTCCAAATCCCATTCCACCAAATAATACTCTTCATCCTTACTTTCACCCATCATTTATTCATTACATTGGATATATTTTTCCTAATGTTAAGAAATGAGTGAAAAAATTAGCATGTGTTATTTTCATGCATAAAAAAATATGGTAAGAAAATGAAGGCCTAGGTTATCTAAGGTAATAAAATGACAATTTTGAATAACCCTATATTGAAACAATATTTAAGTAAATATGTTATTCAAATAAGAATTTATACATTAAAAACTACTAATTATGCAATATATATCTATCAGATGATAGATCTAGGGTTAAAAATATTTAACTTGAATAAAACTTGATGATCCTCAATATCCCCTTGGCCAATGGTGATTTTCAAGGTAATCTTTTTTTTTAAGGATAAAAATGTTTGAATTAATATATAGGCTAAAGGACTTATACTAGTTACATCCATGACTCCACAACATAATTTATTTCCCTCCAAGGCAAGAGCGAAGTATTAACTTCTTCAAATGTAGAATAACATACAATTAAAAGCAATAATAGTGAGAAAATGAATGTTTCTACCTATGGGATTTAAATGAAACCTCTATTAATTATCATATAAGATCCTTACCCCTTAAAATAATTTCTCTGATAATATTGGCATGCATCAACATAGTTTAAAAGTTATCATTTTCCATAAAACTAAGTTGACTTGGGATGACCTAGTTTCAAAGAGTGCACCATGAATTTCGGACTACATTGACATATTCTAAATTATTAATATTTTATCTACATATATGATATAGTATAATGATGTATCAACCATGGATGATGTAGTAGGATAATATGCAAAAGATGATAAATTAGTTGACATATAGTTTTTTGAATGTGTGTGTGTCTATATATATATATATATATATATATATATATATATATATATATATCCTATAGGTTTGAAATCACTCCTAAACATCCTAAAATGCAAATTCTAGGTTTTAGAGTCATATTAAATTTCAGACTGTCATATTCTAGGATTTCATGATTTCAGGGAGACATCATACGGTTAAATGGATAGACATTATAAGGAATTTGGACTAATAGTAGGAATGATATGATCATTACATAGATATAAACATCTCTCATAAAACACCAAAGACCTACCCACCCCTTCTCTACTACAGGTTTTAAGGCATGCACTTAGAGAGATTGATATTCATCATGTTGTTTCAAGAGAGAAAGCATAAATAAGTGATAAAGTAAAAAATATTATGTATATATTATCTAAAAATATAGAAAGTAGGTATGGAAATATAACTAATAGTGAAGGATACATATTAATGTAGACACTATTTATGAATTATATAACATCTCAGTTTTATATGTTTGGCAAATACATATAATGGATCTACATTCAGCTTCTACACCTTTCCCACTATCAAAAGACTCATTTACAATATTTTTATGTGCCAAAATAATTATAAATTAGTTAAATAAATATTATTATGATTAATAATACCTTATATCATACTTAGAATACTATTAACATGCTTATCTTATGCTTATACAAGTTTTTGACCAATGCCTATTTTCTAGCTACCCAGACACTTGTGTCCTAGTCAAACACCTGTGTTTACACAAGTGTCCAATCCTAACACAAGTGTAAAAAACCATAAATTAATAAAAAATTGTAAATGAAATGTATCCTTATGGTCAATCTAAGTGATTTAATGTGAAAAATCTCCAAAAGGATTGGTGTATATACATGATTGATTCTCATTCATTCCTCACCTAACACAAACCTAGAAACACACAAGGAAAAATATTGGAAACATTAAATAAATTATTAAAGTGATAAAAAAACAATTAATAATCAGTCATATGGAAAATAAATGCTATCATTCCTTCAATGGTTATGTTTTATGGTATATGTATACATGTTTAATCTGAATCACCTAGGGTTTATCCTTATGAATCCCTAAAATATCAAAGTGTCCTTATGAGTAATTCAATAGAAGAGACAAAAAAAAAATTAGTATTTCAGTTCAAAGATTGAATTATTATAAAATTAGATTACATATGTCCAAAATATAATAAATACTAGTGTTAATCATGTATTTTCATCTTCATCTATCAATGTTGTACCTAATAAGGTTTCACATCCAAATGAAAAGCTATAATAGAATACATCTAAATCAAGTTAATAAAAAAGTGACCAAGAAGCTAATAATATTCCTAGTGAAATCCTAAGAGAAATGATTTGAGACAAAGTGATAAAATTACCTCATCCAATTCTTATCAATAAATTCAAATATTATTTTGCATATCATAGAATGCATGTGAATCATTAAAATTGTTGTCTTACATTAAAGATTAAAATACAAAATCATAGAGGGAGTGGTGATAATATAATTGATACAAAAGCAAAGAAATAACACTTACATTATGAATACCTATACTAAAGGACATGTATGAAAACAAAAAAATATGGGTACCAAAAGATAACTTTGAACACAAAAAATTGTAAATGCAAAACCTAGATTAAGAAAATATTCAAAAGGCAAGCTAGAGAAATCATTGTTACAAAAAGGTCAAGAAAAAGATAAATCTACAAATATAGTAAAAAAGAGGGAAATATAATGCCTTTCCACATATAAATATCTATTTAGTATCACTAATCGTGTAGAGGGAAATAAATTTATAGATATTAAGGTTGTTGACTATCAAGATACTTTTTTTTGTTCTATGTCATTTCTCAACTCTCTTGAAAAAAATTCAACATGTGGATGAAAATAATGCAATTATAACTAGTATGGGATTAAATAAGTTAAGAGTTTCATTTTATTCAAAATAATGTTCTATTAATTTTTAGGTTAATTATAATCTGAATGCTTACAATATTATTCTTGGAAAATCATGGTTATACTCAATATGAGCAATGGTTGATAAAAAATAATTGCACATCATTTGATCATCAAGGCAAGATTACATCCTTTTCCAAAAATAGAAGTATATATTTAGGTACCATATAAAAAAATACAAGTAATGACATATCAGTAAAGGTAAATGATATAAAAAATATTTAAAAAGATAAACCAAAGGCATCTTTGAATATTTTTTTGTTAAATATAGAATCATCAAAGAGCAAAAGGCATAGTATATTAATCATTGAATCCATTTGATACAATAACATGATTCACTTTCTGATTCTACTATGCACACATATCACACATATAGTTTAAGATATGTTATACATTTACCAATTACCACAAATCCTCATCATCATATTTAGATCATAATATAGTCATTTATTTTCAAATTTCCAAAAATTCCAAAAAAATAAAAAATTCAAACATCCAAAAATATTTTCAGCATTCACAAGTTCTATTATCTCCTTGACATATATGTTTTTGGTTCCATTTTTATAGATAGAATATAATTTATTCATATATACATGAGTTTCACACACCTTTTTAGTGTGATATAGTAATGCATAGATACATGATCTATGCACTTTTAGATGTTGAGAATTCCCTATACTCATGCTGTGTGGACATTGGGGGAATATAGTTTTTTTATCATGATACATAAAGGTTATATTATTTTATGATCACTATAGATTATAATGTTTGAGATTATGTAATTTTATATGTATTTATCCATGTTTACATCTTCCATATTTTACTTGATATGCCATGAACTTACATTTTTTGCTAACACATATATCTAGGGACTAGTATGATATGTTTATATTGATTTATTATGTTATACATTTTTCATTTATGGACTTACTTGAATGTATTGTATTAATTTTGGATCATTTAAATATTATCTATTTTTTTCATCCCTCATGCCTTTGTTTTCCTATTTCAAACTTGAATATGTCATGCTTGATTTTGTGGACATTTCACTAAGTCACATCCCTTTGATTGTGTTGCATTTGAACATGATCCTTGTTTGAGGTATCCTTATACCATCTAATTTTTATTTTATTATGAGAGACTTTGTGTGTGTGATTTATTATTTGTTGATATTGTGCTATTACTATTTAAATATTTCCATGTTCTATGTCATGCATCTTAGGACTTGACGTTATCACATTTTGCATACTTGAATGATATATATGCTTAGACATGTTTATCATATATGTTATATGATACATTAATAGTTTAAATAGTTATATTATCCATTTGAGTTAAATTAAATACTAGTTTATAATTCCCCTCACCTAAAAAGGGGACATATTAGTGGAGGCATGCCATAGAGGCATGGCTTCCACATCATTCATAGATTTAGATTGCATTGGTGGCATGTTTTGGAAACATGTTATCCACAATTTTTATATTTTTAAATATAAAGTGGGGGAATGTTTTGGAAACATGTTCTCCACACTCATACCAGATCTCAATTTTAGATTATATTGGGGCATGTTATGAAAACATGTTATCCACACTTACACATTTTGAAAACTAGCCAAAAGTCAAAATTATATGATTCAAATACATAGTTGTGGAATAATTATATACATTGGTAACATTAGTATACCTAGGTTAAAACATGATAAATACATGAGGTTAATATGAAATACAAAATAACACCTTAAATTTGAAAATAAAATTATATTTTAGATCTAAAACACCTCACCAGGTTGGATTATTACTAATTATATTTATCTAATCTACTATATTAGTTGGTTCACTTTTAGTATGGTTGAGGTGATTAAATCATTCAATATTACCAAGTTTATAGATTGGAACTAATTACATCATCTAACCTCACTATATTTATAGTGTGATTTGACTTGGTTCACTCATTCTCATCAGGTTATAAGTATGACTAGGTTACATAGTTAAGATAATATCAATAATCAGGTGCTAACTCACCTCTTCTCCAAGATTGGGAGTATGTATCCTCCAATATATATATATATATATATATATATATATATGTATATATATATATATATATGTATATATATATATATATATATATATGTATATATATGTATGTATATATATGTATGTATATATATCTATATATATGTATGTATATATATATATGTATGTATATATATGTATATATATATATATTTATATATATATATGTATATATGTATATATATACATATATATACATACATATATATATATATATATGCATATATATACATATATATATATATATGCATATATATATATATATGTATATATATATATATGTATATATATGTATGTATATATATATATGTATATATATATATGTATATATATATATATTTATATACACACACACACATATACACTTTACATATTTATATTTTTTCTAATATTATCTCTAATTATTTGTAATGATACATATTTTCAAATCAAATTGATAAAAATAAAGGCAATTACATTGATATACATGTGTACTCCTAAAACTTACTCTATTTAAATTTAAATAATTTAAATGATTTAAATATTAGATTATATACACTAATTATATAGTGTAACATGCTCTTATTTTTAGGTCAATCATCAAAAAATCACTCAAGTTGGATTCGAACAAAGTCCAGGTGTGTTATACACACCCATGTACACATTTTTTTCCTTTAAAATAGAAATTTCATTACTGTACTAAATAGAGAGAATGTAGAAACTATTTATGAATTATATAACACCTTAGTCTTGTATGATTGGAGAATACATATCATGGATGCACCTTAATCTTATAGACCTTTCCCACTATTGAAAGGCTTGTATACACTATTTGTTTATGTCAAATTTCTTATCTTCTAGTCCAACCAATGTTATTCTAATGACTTAGACATTTTATTGTACTCAGAATGTTATGAACATACTTATCATCTATTTTTTTAAGTTTTGGACATTGGCCTATTTATCAACTGTCTAAACACTTGTGTTCTAGTTAGACTCTTATGTCAATGTAAATTTCCTATCCCAATACAAGTGTCTAGTACCCTAAAATCATCCAAATTTTTAAATGGAACTCATCCTTATGATCGAATAAAGTTCTATAATTTAATATATTCTCAAAAATATTGTTATACATATTGGATCAATCCTCATTCTTTCCTAACCTAGAAAAAACTTAACAACTCATAATAAAAAATACCATAAGTATTTAGTGAAGCATTCAAGTGAGTAAAGATTCATTATTTTCTCATATTTCTATGTCAATCATAGGGATAACATATCTATAGGTATGAAATATTTAAGGATCATCCCTTGAGCCATATCTCCCAAGTTACAAGTTATTCCACTTGATGTACATGTTATCACACATTACATCCATATACACACATAAGACCACACATAGGGGATAACTACATGAGTTTGATTCCCTATTCATATTAATTGATATGTAGGCAACACCAAATAATATAGTGCTATTTGGGATGATCTTGACATTGTGATCCCACTAACCCATTTTTCCCATAACCACTATGAAGATGAATAACACCATGTTTTTTATATTTGACAAGGAGTGATATCCTATGATCTATATTTGATCAAACTAGATCAAAGACAATACTAAACCCATAATATATTAGGTGGTCACATCAAGATGTAGTAGGTATTCCATACTAGACACCTATATCCAAGTTATAAATAAGTATCGATACAACCGTATGAGGTTGACACAAGTGTCTGAGGCCATAAATGTATAATTTCAAAAATCAAATGAATGGTATATAATCTAGTTCTAGTTTATTCCCTTCATGTTCCAAACCCATATCTCTATTAACATCAAAAATAAATGTCTTTTTTAATTATCATTTAAATATCTAACATAGTTTTATTTTGTCTTTTTAGCATATCTCAGTGTATAAATTTAGAATATTTTTTATTTGAGTATGAAAATTAATTGAACTATTATAGAGATAATTTATCACCCTAGTTACCTAGGCTATATCTATCTTATTTAACCCTATATTTCCTAATCTAAATTTTATGGTTAAGAAACCATGTTTTTATATTTCTATAGTGTATAAGTTTTTTGGATCATCATAATGATATGGGGAAAACTATAAGATAATCATCTAGGCATAATGAGATGGTCAATGTGAGCCTTTCAATAGTTGAAAGGTCCAAAACTAAAGGGTACAACCCTGATTGGTATTTTTCAAATGTACAAGATTGAGATACTATAAATATTTTATTTTAATATCTAAATCCACCCATTTAATCTAGATATGCATATGAATGTAATTAATAGTTTAAAGGAAAGAAATGTGTATATGGGTATGTAAATCACACCTTATCTTTGCTTGATCCCACTTTGAGTATTTTTTTGGTGTATGACTTATAACCAATAGGATATTATAGTATAAATTAATGAATATAATTTTAAATTTTAAATAATTTAAATGGTTGAAAGTAAAGAGAAAGGAAAGAGCACACTTATGTGTCAATACAATGATGTTAACCATTTTGTATTCTTCTTGGTAGATATGATTCCTTATGAAGCATTGGAGGTGATATAGATTTATACTTAAACTTTGGAGATTTTAAGAGGGATATTGGAATGTATTATTCCCCGAATCTATTGTAAGGGTGAATTATGACATAATCCTTGAGATCACTAAATCTCAATTGTACAACTCAAGTGTGAATGTATAATATTGTGAGGGTGAGTGATTTAATCAAATCATCCCATAAATATGATGAGGTTATATGTTTTGGTTAAATAAATCAACAATATGGTGAGGTTTAATGTTTTAATAAATTCAATCTATAAAGATAACCAACTATCATAGATAGAAAGAGTTTGATAACAATACCTCCTAGTGTAAATCATGTTTCTTGGTGATAGTAATCTAGATACATTATTGTTAACACAAATTGTGCAATAACATGGCATATTCACATGTAATATGTCTCAAACTAAAGTATATATATCACAAATCTAAAAAAAATCTATTTCAAATCAATGAAAAATTAGTATAATGTATAAGATTTTGACCAAGGTGTATATATGAATCATGTAATTGTACTATAAATTATGTAAGTATGGATTTCATGTCTTTTTAAAATTAACCCACTTAAATATATATAATACATACGCCCAAAATTTTTTGAAATTGTGTAAATGTGTAGGTCATGCCTTTTTGATTTCCCCCACTAATATTCCCCCTTTTGAGGTGAGGGAGATAAAATATGGTAGTTACCTTACCTCAAAAGGATAAGGCAACTATATTATCAAAGTTTGAAACATGTAGCACATAATAATAACATCTATAATTAGATATATAGATGAAGATTATAGTTTGGGATCACATTAATCCCTAAGATGCATGATATATGTCATCACAACATCTAGATAGTAATAATACAAGATTAAAAAATAATCAATGACAAAAAATATCCATAAATGTAATGTAAAAATAATGGTATGAGGAGACCTCACATAAAGGTCATGTTCTAACAAATTATTGTACCAAAACTTAGAGGCATTAGCAAAATCCATACATCAGATCCCACCATGCTTCCAAAGCCCAAAAACTAGGCTACATTTATGCCCATATACTAGGATACCTCACATGTATAAGCCCTACATGAGCATTTCAATGACAATGTAGACACCTAATTAATGACTAAAATTTAGGTGAAGGATCTGATACCAAATGTAAGAAACCATTACACCAAAACCTAGAAGCATTAGTGAAATATGTACATTAGGATCATAACACATGTTCAAATGTCAAACTATAAAAGGTAATGACAAATTCAAATTTACAATTAACATATAATGACATATTCAAATGTCCAAACAATATATAATGTCATAGGGCCAACTAGGAAAGGAACATATTCAAATGTTTCAAAAGTAAAATAATATCAATCAATAAATACACTCAAGGAAGTGAAAATGTGAATAAATGAAGTGTAAGAAACCAAAATAATCATATCGTACTAGTCCCTACATATATGTGTTAGCAAAATATGTCACGTAACATAGCATATAAAGTATGCTATGAAAGATATGATCATGAATATAGAAATGTGTAATTGTTAGTATATAATATCAAACATGATAATGTCGAAATGATAAAATTGGATATGTAACCTATATAAATTATCATCAATGAAGTATATTACTCTAATAATGATGTGGGTAGATGAGAGGTCCAACATTTGCATGTACATATATCATGTGGGTATGGTATCTTTGTATCACAATCAAATATGTGTGAAAAATATATATGTATATGAAAATGATATGTTATCTACTAAAATGAAACAAATAACATATATTCCAAGGAGATATTAAACATGGGAATGATGAATATTTTTGTATATTTTAATTTATTTGAATGTTTTTGTATTTTCTAGAAAATTAGATTTTTATTTTATTTTTTATTTTTTTTTGAATTCATGAATTTTTAATTATTTTCTATTTATTTATATTTTTAAATATTAATTTTAATTACATGAAATGATTCCTCCAATTCAAAATATAAAGGATTTTATGGTGGCTCTCTTGGCTCTTTCGGCTACTAGCATTGTTTATGTTTAATAATTACCAATGATTTAATGTTTTATGGTAATCTAGTGCCATGTATTATTGTTATGGGTTTATAATTATATCTATCATGTGATAGACAAATATATTTTTCTTAAAACTATGTAATGAGGAACATTTTTTTAATATTCACTGCCACATTTATATTGATCAACCAGTATTGGTCGAGATGAGGCTCCTTTTGTTTATTTGTTTGATCAACATGTGTATATGGTGGTAACTCATTGGTTTATGCCCTATGGATATCTTGGGATAAACAATTTTTTATTGAAGCACCCATATCATAAGTGGTTATAGTTTTGAGTGGAATATATTATTTTGGTGAAATTACTGTAGGGATGCCTTTAATATCAAAATTTAGTATTTTATAATATTTGAAAGGCTCATCATCTGTAGGTATTGTCCATAATGTCCCATAATGTATAAAGTTGACATATATG
>JARHVA010002160.1:2440000-2672500 GCA_037957365.1 Torreya grandis | reverse complement strand
GTATTTGTTATATCTAGCTTAAAAGAGCAAAAGTGAGAGAGAGGAAGAAGATGTTGTATTGATCTATCATTTGTTGAGATAGAAACATTGAGAGATAGGTGTGTGGTATACACAAAGGGGTTGGTGCTCCTGTGGGTTGGTGCTCACGAATTATTGCTGAGTTGGTGCTTGGCAAAGGGGTTGGTGCTCCTATGGGTTGGTGCTCATGAATTATTGTTGGGTTGGTGCTCGGCAAAGGGGTTGGTGCTCATGAATAGGTGCTAGGTTGGTGCTCAGCAAAGGGGTTTGAAGCTCTTGTGGGTTGGTGCTCATGAATTGTAGCTGAGGTTTGTACTTGGCAAAGGGGTATGGTGCTCTTGTGGGGTTTTTCTCATGAATATATTTGAGATTGATTCTCCATGGTTTTTCCCACATTGGGTTTCCATGTTATATCTGGTATCTCTCTCTATCTTGTGTGATGTTTATTGTTTGATTTTTATTGCATATCTTGAAAGATTGATTAAGTGGAATTTGGTTAAAGGAAAGATTTATAAGATATATAATATATTGATTCACCTCCCTCTCAGTATATTCTATGCTTAACAACATTAATAAATTTTAGTCCTACACCACACATGAACAAAAACTAGGAAATAATATTATCTACACTAACATATCACACAAGGAAATACTTATGATCTCACTTGACACATTGAGATATATTACCAAGCATCCATTGGGCTAGTTGGCAATGGGGTAAACCATAGATCTTTCATGCTAGTTAAGCCAAGAACTAATAGATAGTTTTATTTGACTATGCAATATTTGCTTGAAAACATAAGTAAATAAATTTAAAATGATTTAAAACTTGATCCAAGACAAATAAATATTAACATCTTCATTAACATACTCATGTATCATAAAAACACAAGAAAAAGACTAGGCTTGTTTAAACAACATGACATTATTATTACCAAAAGTCTCTTGACTATGTGGTCAAAAATATACCAAAAATAACAACATAAACAATAAAAATACTGCCATAAATTTTGTATTTATAATTATATGTGAGTTTTTATAAATTATCATACACCCCTTTAAAATTACAAACAATGAATAAGTTTCCATACATGGTGGAGCCATTTTACTATAATTAAAATGATTATTATAAAATAATTGACATTGACTAATAAAAAATACTAGAAATTCACCATCATTAAATATATTATATTAGTTATTTTGGTCATTAAATTTAAATATAAATATTTAAGTCTTGTTTGGTTGGCCATGATGTCCACCTTTTGTATCCCACAGTTTGTGCAACTATCTTCTTAATTCTCCCGCTCTGCATTATACTCTACTTCATGACTTGGTCTTTGTAGTTTGGCTCCTAAAGACTTCAACCCATGTTTTTATTCAAATAAATTCATTATTATATAATCCCATACTTGGTAAAAAATTATTGTTACTCTCCTCTTATTTTCACCTATATTGACTCATGTGCATTTCAACATAATTGATCGCATGTGCATGTTCTCTATCTATTATTATTATGTGCATATATACTTAGACAAAATTTTGGGTTGAACATTATCCCACACTAATATCTTTCAAAAAAACATTTATGTTTATTAAAATAATTTAGGATCATCTTAGTTAATATCTTCTTAAAAAGTGGCCCACCTTTTGAGTACACCTTTTACATTCTCTTTGATACTTATTATTTACGTGCCCAATCCCATTTAGAGTAAAGGATATTATTAGAGTTATTAAAAATAATTTATTACTCTAATTATATTATCAGTGGATTCTTTTATTTTATCCTCAATAAATATTTCCTCATCAATAGTCGTCAATTAAAGTTTCAAGAAGCACTGCTCAAATGTATTCTTTTTTGCACTCAATATTTAACTAGTTTATTCAACCTCTTGAAAAATAATTATATGTTCATTATTATTAATTTTTTTAATATATTTAGGTGGATAACATTCTATTATATTTTTATTATTAATCTAACCTAACCTATTAACCTAAGTGGTTAAAAAAATTAACTAAGGTACATAAATAATTTACCTTTTTCAGTAACCCAAGGTATTTAAAATAATATGATAACATTCTCCCTTAATGAATAAACTATAAATAAGACCAATTTTATATTTGAATGTTGTGAATTTGTCTATACCAAGTGGTTTGTTCATTATATCAATTAGTTCCTCTGTAATGGGGAAGTAGAAGAGACTAATGTCTTCATTTTTAACCAACTATTTCATGTAATGATGGTGAACCTCAATGTGTTTGGTCCTATCATGGAATACTATATTCTTCACCATCTTTAGAAAACTCTAGTTATCATTGAAAATTGGATTAGGCTTTGATGACTCAAACTGAAGATCCTCCAAGATTTTATTTATCCACATAGTTTCGTAACCTACACTGACCATAGATTTATACTCTTCTTCTATTGAATATAATTCCACTATACTGTTTAGTTTTCTCTACCATGAGAAAAATCCTAAACCAAGAGTGAATATATAACCTATTGTATATTTTTCTAAATCTATCGATCATGTCTAATTAGATTAAGAATATCCTAAAATCTCAAAATCTATAGACTTCTCATATAGTATTCCAAAGTCAAGAGTAAGTTTGATGTATATTAATACCCATTTTGTAGCTAGCCAATGTACTTCCTATGGTTTAGACATGAATTAAGATAGAAAACTCACTTCAAAATAAATATTTGATCTAGTGGTAGTGAGGTAAATGAGACTACCCACTAGTTGCCAATACATTTTTTCATTAACCAATGGTGAATTAGTGTCAGTTGAAATTTTAGCTCCAACTTATGTAGGTATGTAATTTGGATTACAATCCATCATTCTTAACCTTTTCATCAATGATTTGGCATACTTATTTTGTGACATAAATATAAAACAATCACCTTACCAAAATTCAACACTTGAATCATATTTCAATAGTCCTAATTCTATCATGTTAAAATTATAAAAAATATTAGCCTTCATCTACTAAATGTGACTATACCTACTCCCAATGATGGATAATCATCGATATATACAATGAGAATCAATATATTATCACTAGATACATTTACATATAGATTTGGTTTAGAATTACACCTTTGAAAACTAGACTCCCTAAGGTTTGAATATATCTTCATATAATAGGCTTGAGGAGCCTACTTAAGCCCATTCAAGGA
This sequence comes from Torreya grandis, assembly GCA_037957365.1. Taxonomy (NCBI): domain Eukaryota; kingdom Viridiplantae; phylum Streptophyta; class Pinopsida; order Cupressales; family Taxaceae; genus Torreya; species Torreya grandis. The sequence goes on along the minus strand of JARHVA010002160.1, from coordinate 2,669,304 downwards.
ATTGATCAACTTTCAAACAAGATGTTCCTTAATATTAACCTAAAAACCCTATTTCTAAACCTTATCAACTTCCTTCTATATATCTCTATTCATTAAATCACTCTTGACATCCATTTTGTTGACCTACCATCTAAATTGAGTAGCAATAACAACAATCAAAACAAAAAGTTTCCATATTTGTAGTAAGAGAAAAAGTCTCCTCATAATCAACCCCTTCATCTTGTGCATAACCTTTTACAATAATTCTAGATTTTTATTTGTCTAAGGAACCATTTGCTTTGCATTTTACCTTGTAAATCCATTTACAACCAATGGATTTCTTTCCTATTGGTAGCTCCATGAGCTCCCAAGTCTTATTTTTCATCACCGAATCATATTCTAATTACATGGTTGATCCCCACTCATGTTTCCTTTTGGCCTTTGAAAAATAATTAGGCTCAAATACATGTGAAACAATAGTTGTTAGAGAAAATATTTCATGGTCATCCCTATTACCAAACTACTTTCTTGATCTAAATCTTCTTCCTTCCACACCTTATGGTAAATCTCCCTCCTTTAGTGATTTCATAGTGGTAGAATAACAATTTGTATTCTTTAGTTGTTTTTTTGGAACCTCACAATGACTTAAATCAATTCCCTCCATAATATGTGATTCCACTGATGAACTATAATCCTTTTTAGCTTTCACAACACAACTTATAATAAAATCCTTAGAAAAAAATAATGACTCAATATCTAAAATTATACCAATTATTGTGAAGTACGGAATATGATTATTTACTATGACATATCTATTTACCACAAATTTTTTAGTAGAAACATCAATAAATATAGAGGCCTTTGAATACTCACTTTACCCTGTAAACATTTACAATTTTCTTTTTGCATTCAAGTTACTTCTCTTTTGACTAGGAATAACTACAAAAGCTACACAACCAAAAATTCTAAAATCACTTAGTATTTTAACAATTTTGGGAATATTGGGATTTTATTCCTAATTTAATTAAAGGGTCTTGATTGATAAATTAGTAAATAATTTTTAGTAAATAATCTATTGATTTTTGAAATTAATTTGTAACTAGGGATTTTCTAATAATATTAATAAGAGAGAAAAAATAAGACTTAACTTAAACTATGCTGATTTGACTCAGATAGGGTCTAATATTCATTGCACAAGCTTGGGACACTATCACAAATAAGATTTTCACTTTTTTTTTCTAATTGGATAGGAGTGCCAAAAGTGGATATGAGTGGCACTAACATTGTAGTCCTTGTCCATCAATATTGTCTTGATGATCTAATCTTTTTGGGTTTTATTCAGTAGGTATGTGTGACACTATCTCTAAATTTGTGAAGCCTTACTGTTAGTAGTGCTCCATGTAGAGATAATTTTCTTCATTTATATGTCTTTAATGTACTTGAATAAAACATTGGAAAATAAGGAAAATGGTTTAGTGTGTGTAATATGCATTAGACATGCTTCACACCTCACATGTGAGCACATTACCTACATACCAATACTATGAAGAGGGATCAAGTCATATGTAGTTCTTCCTTTGAAAGTGCTTGGTGAAATTGTGATATGATAATACAAGAAACTATAAACTAGATGTGCTTGAGGTGGCTAGGGACTAATTAAAATATTTAGATGTGCCTAGGACTATATTGGATGGTTGTATGTAGAGAATAGGGAATATTTCCTAAGTAGTTTGACATATATTCTTGATTGCTTGATAATCTTTTGTCAGCCCTTTTCAAATGATCTTTAAATGGGATTTTATAAGGATATATTGGTCATGGATTGAATTTTATTGCTTTAGGATAACAAGGATGAGGATGTAAATCTATAAGGAATTTACCATTAGGACCAAAAATAAGCTTGAAAAATAGTTTCAAAAGTAGACATGAGTGGTATTAGTGTTATTATCTTAGTGTGGTGCTATTATCCTAGTTATATGAGACTTGGTCAATTGATTGGTCCTAAAAATTTGGTCCCATCTCAACTAAGATCAAGTCTTGAAGGCTATATATGGCTGAGAATAAGTGAAAACAAACTTATGAGGGTCATGAGAGCAAGCAAGAGGGACCTATAGGTTGGGTGTTATTATCCATGCTCAAGTTATAATTTTTTACATTTTATATTACTATATTTTCCCACTTTTATTCTTATGATTTATCAAACAAAAATACTAGGATAAAATAAAAAATAGAAAGTGTACCTAAACATACCTACAAGGGTGAAGCCCATGAAGCTATGTGATGTTAGGTGTACATAGAGAGAACACATTATGAAGTGTAAATTTACAAGTGAGAAGAAAAAAGTAGATTAGTTCTTACTACATATGTGATATCTAAAATTACAACATACAAAATTGGGTAAGAGAGAGAGAGAGGAAGAGAAATGAATGAATACACCTTGTTAGGTACGTGAACCAATACAAAACATTTTATGCTATTGAGTAATGCTAGATGTGTTGGGTAATATTGGATGTGTGATAAAATAAGATTAATATCATGATTGGAGTTGAGTGTTCAATTCCTAATAAGTGGCTCAAAAATTTAAATGTTGGCCTTTTGGCTCCATCATCACCCACTAAGTGAAACTAGGTAGTCCTGTGTGTTGAATGCCTCTGAATAGTTGGATTAAGAATACAAAGGCTAATTATTCCTTTGGTTCCATCATTTCCCTATGAATTAAAGCTATAAACTAATACCGGTATGGAATGTGTGCCATATGAGATGGCTCTTAAAGCCCATGACTATATTATGATCTTAACAATTTTGGCATAAATAGCCAAATAGATACTAGAAACTAGGCCATTCTTGGCCACTTCAAAACTAGTGCACTAGGCTTATATGAAAGCCACTTGAGAACTTGAGAACTCAGAACTAAAGAAAATAAATGTTCCATGCACATTGCTCCCAATAAATCATGTCTAAAACATGGATTTTGATCTAGAAGTTGTACCAACTACACAGTTTGAAACTAGAAGTTAGAGTCATCATACCATGAATGATGCCCCTTATATCTATATTATCTAACAAAAACTATAATAAATCTATTTATTATGGTCTAAATTATAGCTAACAAAACTGTAAATGAACTTACCTTTCTATCTATTTTTTGAAAATCTAGATTTTTTGTTATTTGGATAAGAGTGCTAGAAATGGAGAATGGTGCCATTAGCACTATAGTCTAGTCTTGGTGCTATTGTCTTGTGTCAATTCTGATGACTTTTATAAATTCTTCATTATTTACCTAGTCTATTCTAACTGGTTTGATGTCTAGTTATTATTTTGGGTGGTCCAAATGTTACTTTTTTTACCATTAGGAGCTCTGATCTCTAAAAAAAAAACCCAGTTTGTTGCCCCCTCTTTTGAGGGTAGGAATGAAGACCTTTCAATGAATTCCTTGAGAATAAATATCCTTGCAAGTGTGGTATGCTATAAATATACATGATATAGCATTAATAATCCATAATATATCTCAAGATATATCATGGTTTGTTTTTAAATATTGTTAGATCAATAGGGGTATGCCTATATAGGTATAATAATGTAAGAGCATGTGCAATGTATTGAACTAAAATATAAAGTTTAGTTAGATGTTAGTTTTTAGGTGTTAGTGGGAGGAATATAGCATGATGTACATCATGGCATCCAAGAAAGTAAGATAAATGCATGATGTGTATCATGGCATTGCAAACAAAGAGAAGTAAATAAGAAATAAGCACACAAGGAAATAAGCAAGAAGAAAGAAAGATAAAAAAGAGGCCAAGTAAACAAGGGACATGGGCACATGCCACTCAAACTATATATTAGACATACAAGGAATGTTTAAATGCCACATACACATATAGTTGAAACAAGTAAGTTGGCAAGGAATCCACACTCACATAAAGGAGTACATGCAAAGGACATTGGAAAATGTTTTAAGGCACACATATGAATAGAAGAAAAAAGACATTAGAAAATGTCCTAAATTACATATAAGAAAGAAATAGGAACTAAGAAATTCAATTAGATCAAGCTAATGCTAAGAAAATAAAGCATGTAAAGGGATAGAAGTACAAATATATCTCACTAATCAAAGCAAGAAGTGAATGTATACAAGATGTGCTAGTAAAAGACTAGGTATATGATAATAAATACAAAATTTCTCTATACTAGTAAGTGTTGATAGATTAATCTATGTGAGTAAGTAAGTATTTTACATTCACATGATAACTAGATTCTGTGGTGTAAGAATGACATAACCTAGATGGTGTATTCATGTAGAAGATTCCCCTACGGGGAAGATATATCGATGTGTGTCTTGATGTAGAAGTATGATGCCCCATTAATGGGTAGAGTGAAGCAATCAAGGATCTGGAAGTCACTACACACACTCAAAGAAGATCAAGTGAAGCATGGTAATGTAGATAAATAAATAAACAATAGAATAGAATAGTAAATCTATGTCTAGCATAATAGTATAAATGTAAAGCATGCATGATGCATAAAATTGAAATATTTTTGGTGTTTTTGACATATTTGAATGGTTTTGTATTTTGAATATATTTGAATGTTTTTGGAGTTTTTTAAAGTTTTAAATCTATGTATAATTGAGCATGAGAAACTATGTACATGTAAGCTAGGAAAGGATGATACTAATTGATGAGTCCTATGGAAGACACCCTATCATCATGTCCCATATCAATGAGAGGAACCATGCATGATCATAAAGAATGATGGAAATGATGAGACTATGACTATGAAAGATATGTTATAAATTATCTAAAATCTCTAAAGTAGGAACCAAGCGTGGGGTCCCCCTATGACTCTAAGAAGTGGATGTAACTATAGGGATCTTAGGGACCCAATTGGTAGTAGGAAAAAATCTCTAAACATGTGATCGATGAGTAAATGCATGAGATATCAATGACACTACCCTGGATGTGAATACTATAACTAGAATTTATCTAGAATCCTAAAAATATGAAGGATTATGAGCTCTCTGTGCTGGTGATGGATGCCTCAATTATGTCTAAATTGAAACTAGAGAAGGAACTATAACTCATGGAGAAACTAGAACTAGAACCTAAACTAAAACTAATGATTGTACTATAGATGGCTCTAAAGTGGGGAGTGATAACTCATATGGAACTCCACTAACTAGATAACCTAATTAACATGAATGAATTTCATGTATCTATGAATTGTACAAGGTACTGATTGAATTTTTTAAATGCATGGTTGACTAATTAACATATTAAAAACTCCTACACTAGGAACAATAGTGAATTTTTTGGCCATGTGTGTTAGACCAACCTATAAAGGAAGTACAATCTCAACCAATGAACATTGTATGTGGCCAATGAATCCATTGATAATTATGTCCATCAAGGTAATATCCTACTTTGAATAACCCAAATTTTATAATTATGTCATAGTGTACATGTTCAAACTAGATCTATTATCTATGAGAAAACTATGAATAGGATGATTATGAATGTCAGCTCTAATAAAGAGTGCATGATACTATGTCATCTTCAATGATCTCCTACTCTGAGAAGGAGAGGGAAGGTATAGTTAAAACTCTATAATTATATACACCAATCATGTTGCTTAAAGGATGTGGCTCAACTAAAGGTGTCATGTATGTATCTGGTAGGTGATGTGTATGATATGCATGATGAACCCCTAATGTATCCCTTGTCTCTTATTTGGAATGTTATGGAAAAGGATATGAAAAGATTTTTGATGTTTTATCTTGTTTTTAATTTTCCTGAGGAGCGTCAACTAAAGTGACAAGATCAATATGATTATCATCTATTAAGTCATGTATCTTGTATATCAAACTGATGCATCTAATTATTATATGGTTTGGTGCCCTATGAAAATCACAAAATGCATGTGGATCATATCCCCATGGAAGAGGCTTTATTGGGTCAACTTCTCAAATATGAGGGAGAGATATGATGTTACAATCTAATAGCTATTATGGAATTCTAACTAGAGATATTGGTAGATTAGTGAAGGTTCACTAAGTGGATGCTAATAAAACCACTCGTTGAGGGGGATCTAAATCTATATTAACTATAGGTTGGATTTGACTCTTATTATCATTGACCTTTACATTGAATTGGAGTTTACAACTACTCTTATTTATTGCATTTGAGATCTTGTGTACTTGAGTTTGCCTATTGAAAATAACTTGACTTCTCTTTCTTTTAATGTGTAATAGAATTCAATGAAGGAAGAGAATATTTTAAACATAATTGATTCATGCAAAGCTAGTAGAATACTCTATTTGAAGAGATCCTATAATTCTTGATCAGCCATGGGGATAGTCATCTTATCCAAAATAGTCTTATATCGAAGAACACAGTCTTTGAGATGCTCATTTTACCTTGATTTCTATTGTACAATTTAAGCATATGAAACCTTATCACTAATGTTGATGCTGAAGTGAGCTAAGAACATGTCATCTAAATGATTGAATGAATTAATCAATTGATTTACTAGACTATAAAACTATTGTAAAGCATAAGCCTTTAAGCTTCATGGAAATAACTTGGTAAGTAGATAGTCATTGTGTACATATTCCAAGAATTCTACATGAAAAGTTCTCAAATGTCTCTTTAGATCAACCTTTCCATCATATATTAAGCTTAGGTTAAACAAAATCTTGTGGCAAGGGTGTAGAAGCAATGTGACATGCCAATGGTGTATGCAAAAGAGCAAAAGAATCCAAAGCATACGTAGGTAAAGTGGTAACTTTCACAAGATGTATCACCTTGTATTGAAGAGATCTTATCTCTTGTACAAGGGCTACCACATCAGGAGATAAGGATGTACTAGTTGTAGTTGGGGGCATAAAGTCATGTTGTGCTACTATAGGGGGTTGTTGATACATAGTTACCCTTGTAGTATCATTTACAATTGGTTGCTCTATGGTTTGAGAAGATTGAACATTGTTCACTCTTTGTTATTCTTCTTATAGTATTTTAAGCATGTCATCTTGCATGTCAGGGTTCTTAGTTAATAGTTTTTGGAGTTCTCTTTTATCAGTTTCATCAAAACTAGTATATTAAGCCAGGGGTAAGGTACGAAAACAAGTTGAAATTTGATGGAATTTTTTGAAAAAAAAATTAATAGGAAAAGTGCAATATAGAAATTTTTTTGAATATAGGACATGTAAAGTCATAAAAATAGTTAAATAGAAATTACATAAAAAAAGTACAAAGCTCACAAACATGTAAGGTGATATCACATGAAGCAATATGACCTATTATGGGCAACTAAGGTTTTAAATAGATACTTATTTAAACAACTAATATGAAAATTTGAAATCAAAAGTGAATTTATGAGTTATATATGTAAGTAAAAAATAAGAAATTTATTTGGAAATTAATGATTTAATAGGACCTAGTAGATGTAACTAGGGTTTGGAAATATAAATTTCTTTTGAGAATTACTATTGAATTTTAAAATTTGAATGGATTTTATGAGTTAAATATGCTATTAAAAATTCATAAAATGATTGGAAAATTACTAGGACCTAGTATGGGAAAATAGGGTTTGACACGAAATTATTTTAAAATCTACTACTAAATTTTAAATTTTGATGATAATTTTTTTATTTAAATATTCAGTTAAAAAATCAAAAAAATTATTGAAAAAATAGCTAGTAATTTATCCTAGGGTTTCTAGGGTTTTTGTGCACAAATGAAGTAAGCCAAGTTCTCCAAAAGTTCTAACAATTTTGGAAATATTAAGGTTTTACTCCTAATTTAGTTAAAGGGTCTCAATTGATAAATCAATAAATAAAATTTAGTAAAAAATATAATGATTTTTTAATTTCATTTTTAATTATATATTTTCTTAAAATATTAATAAGAGTTAGAAAATAAGACTTAGCTTAACATATGCTGATCTGACTGAGACAGGGTCTGATATTCACTATGTAATCCTGAGACACTATAACAAACAAGATTTTGACTTTCATTTTTGGATTGGATAAGAGCACTAAAAGTGGATAGGAGTGGCACTAGCATTGTATTCATTGCCCAACACTATTGTCCTAAGGATATGAGCTTTTTGGGTTTTATTCAACAGGTCTGTGTGACACTATCTCTAAATTTGTGAAGCCTCATTGTCATTAGTGCTCCTTGTAGATCTAATTTTTTAATTTTTATGCCTTTAATATACTTGAATAAAACTTTGGAAAATAGGGAAAAGGGGTTAGTGTGTGTAAGATGCACTAGACATGCTTCACAACCCATATGCGGGAATGCTACCTACATACCAATACTTCGAAGAGGGATCATGCCATACGTAGTTCTCCATTTGAAAGTGTTTGGTGAAATTATGATATGAGAATGAAACAAATTATAAACTAGATGTGCTTTAGGTGGCTAGGGACTAGTGTAGAGAGTTAGATATGCTTAGGACTATATCAGATGGTTGTATGCAAATAATATGGAAGATTTATTTAGTGGTTTTACTTGTATTGTTACTTGCTTGATAATATTTTCAAACCCTTTCCAAATTATCTTTGAATGGGATTTTATAGGGATCTATTGGTCATGGATTGAATTTGCTCTATTAGAATGATAAGGATGAGGATGGGAAACTGGAAGGAATCTACCATTGGGGCCATAAATGAGCTTGGACAATAGAACTAAAAGTAGACAAGAGTGTCATTAGCACTATTGTCCTAGTGTGGTGCTATTTTCCTAGGCATACGAGACCTAGGGGGATGGATTGTTCATGAAAAGAGGGTCCTGGCTCAACTAAGATCAAGTCTAAAAGGCCATAAATGGTTTGAAATCAGGGAAATAAAGCCTATGACAGTCATGAGAACAAGCAAGAAGGACATATGGCTTAGGTGTCATTATCCTTGCTCAAGTTATCAATATTTGCATTTTATATTACTACACTTATAATTGGAGTTAAAATTCACCAAGTCTCCTCTATATTTATATTCTCCAATTCTTTTTTAAGACTTATATTGAGGATGTACACCACCATATTCACTGCTTCTACCCAATAATTATATGAGACATTTTTGCTTTGGACCATATAGTGAGCCATGTCTATCACCATGCTATTTTTACTTTCCACAACTCCATTATTTTGTGGAGTGTAAGGGGTAGTATACTAACTATGTACACCTTCAATGGCACAAAAATCCTTAAACTATTTTGATATGAACTCACCCCCATTATTTGTTCTAAGATATTTCACTGACCTTCTCACCTATTTTTCAACCATAGATTTCCAAGTAAGGAAGTTATAAAAAATAATCATAGTTCTTCACTAGAAACTATACCCACTTTTTCCTAGAGAAATCATCAACAAACAACATAAAATAATGGGCTCTAGAAGGGTTAGGAGTCTACATTGGACAATGTAAATTTGCATGTACTAGATCAAATACTCCCTTGGCTATTTAAGCTTTGTCAACATCAAATAAATATCTAACTTTCTTCCCCAACTGACATCCAATACATACATGATGACTATCTCTAATATAAGGAATCCCCTTAACCATCTTAGTCTTTCTCAATGTATTCAAATACTAGAAATTCAAATGCATATACCTTTCATGCCATAGTGAGCTTGTGTTATCAACTACCACAAGTGCACTTTCCTTTTCCCTCTATGGGTCTACAATATTATACAAGCATTTTTCACTAATCCCAACAACAATAATAATGTTATCTCTGTTAGTGACTAATCATTATTGTCTTTGAAACTCTATAATAAAATCAAATTTTGAAGTGATCTCACTAATGGAAAGAAATTTTTTGTTCATATTAGGCACATACCTAAATTTTTTAAATGTCTACCAAACTAAACCATTAAAATTTATCTAGACATTAACATATCCTTTTACATAGTGAGTCCTACCATCTCTTAAATATATATATTCATTATTATTGTCATTTTTAACAAAATATACATACCAGTCCTTATGGCATGTATAATGGTGAGATTCCCCTGAATCAAAGTACCAAGCTCGATCTACTATAGAATTACCACTATAAGCTATGGAATCAAAATCGAGAGATGATTATTCACCTTCTTCTTTAGATACATTCACATGATGAGATTTTTTTCTAGGGTTAGCCATATCATGTTGTAATTTCTTGAAATATTTCTTAAGGTGACCAAGTTACAATAAAAATATTTCCACTTAGATATCTTATTATATCCACTTACTTGTGAAGTTTATATTGAATAAATATTAGTTTTACTAAATTACTTACCCTTTTCCTTAATGAAGAATGCACTCTTTGTAGAAGTAGATGTAGACAACATTGTCTGCTTCTATCTTCTCTCCTTCTGTAATAATAATATGGACAACTTTTCAAAGTCGAAAGTCTATGTCTCAATAATCATGTGTAAGGAATCCAAAAATGAATCAAATATAAGTGGAATATTCTACATAACCAAAGCAATAAAATATTTTTCATCAATAGGCTTCTGCAAAGCCTTCAATTGATCAATAAAAACTCAAAAGTTATGCCACCTGCCTACATCTTATTAGAAAATAATAAATTCTTCAAACTCAATACCCTACCATCTTTAGAAGCCTAGTATTTATAAGTGAGATTAATCCACAAAGTTTATGCAATGGTCACATTTTTTACCTTTGAGATTAGATTATCTACTACTAATAGTTTTAACAAGATAAGAGCCTCCCAGTGTTTTTTATCATAGTAATCATAACTAGTGGTAGGGATTTATTCTTTACCAATAACTATTTAATCAAGGTTATGATATTAACATATCGTCAAAACCTTATGACTCCATAAAATAAAAAAATTTCTATGAATTTTTATGATATGGAAATAAGAGGTGTTATAAACTAGTCATTTTGACCTAATTTTTCCAAAAAATGAATATAGCAAAACAATTGTAATGATTTTACACAAAATTCCTCCTACCCATGGACTCAAATCATAAACTAGTTAATACCTTGATTTTTCACAAAAAACACCACATTGTTTGAGGATTTTTAAATTTTTCATCTTGAAAAACACTAAAAGGCCAAAAAAAACAATTTTATCTAGATATCTATAATTCCAATTTAAAAAAATACTTTTCCACCAACATCTAGATTAAAATCCCAAAAAATGGTGAAATTTTCACCTTCCATAACTTTTTCAAGATAATTAGTCACCAGTATGTCCCCAATAACCCTTATAAGATAAAATTTTGAATTATTTCAATTAAAAAATTAAAATTAATTGAAATAATAAAACTTTAGATTAAAATTTTCTTAAAAATAATCATCCAATAAAAAAATTGGCCTACCTTAAAAAATGTAGATATAAATTCTGGGAGAAATACTCAGCCAAATTAAATTGCATTAGCTCCTATCATCTCCTCTTAAAAAATAGAAAGTTTTAGACCCATCGCTCATGAAAAATAGTTCCTAACTGAAAATCTAATCATTTTTTGAACTGAATGGAAATAGCCACCCAAAAAACATAGGAAAAATAAAAATATAGCTGTGAGCCTCTTTTGCTACCTCCTACCACTTTTCCTTTGCTAAGATAGGTCTCTTGATGTTTCTCTCCTAATTACTAGATTTCACACTGGTCATAAGAAAAAAAACTACTTCATGGATCTCCACTAGGTGCTTCATGCTCTTCCTTGATAAGACCACTCCTCTCTTATTTTATAGGCTCCATCCTAAGCTTCCTACATCCTAAGATCTAAGACCATATTAGATTCAACAAAGAGATTGATAAATTTAATTAAACACTATACTAAAAAATACATGAGAGGCCTATTAAACAGTCAAAAGGGCCACTTGAGAAAATAGGGGGTGGGAGCAAACACAAGCATCAAGTAGTATAAAATAGCTAAGCCCATAAAAACAAACTAAGTTATTAACCCAAGTGGTTAAAACAACTAATTGGGTGTATTGATAATATACCTTAGTAAATAACCTAAGGTATTTACAATAATATTCTAATATTCCTACATGCATCTATACTTATAAAAAAAAGGGTTAAAAAGATGCATATCTCTTAAAAATTCACTTAGATTTTTATTAACATTGTGTAAAATGTTTGAACAATTGATTATGCATGTATTTAATATTTAACCCCTACTTGAGATAAAGTATTTAGAGGCTAGAATATACTTAATAGAGATTAAAAGGTGCAATTGACACTAGTATGATTGGGATTGTGAATATCTACAATATTATCCTTAAGTGATACAACCAATAAGCATAAAGCTTTAATTTTCTTTTGATATTATTGTGAGCTAATAATGCAAAAAATGTTTTTATTTTGACCTTGTTGATTTTATTGAACTATTATTTTTCCTTTCCTCTCTATATATTATGATTGAGTATTTTTTTGAATGATAATTTCTATTTATATATGAATAATATTGATACCCTCCAAGATCCATAGGTGTAAACAAATAATGAGATAAGTACTCACATGGATTAGTAGGATTGAAATTTAGATTCCACAAATGATAACTTAAATTATCATGAATATCATTATCATCATCAACAATATTAACCAATATATGATAATGTATTTAAGATATTTTTAATTGACCAAAGAGGGAAATATGGAGTTCTCTATTTTATCTACAAAAACTTGTGGCATTCTTTATATCTTCATTAGCACTCATATTTCTCTCCTTGTCACTTATTTGTATTGGTTCCCCAACCTCATATGTATAAAGATAATATATTATGATGAGTTGTGATGGAGTAATAATAGGGTATTATATAGATAATGATTGTGGATGACTCACATTAATGGATTGCATTAGTTTATAATATTTGATGTGATAATTTTTAGCTAGCATATATGCACAAATCCATCACGTATAAATTACACACACACATTCAAGGTATATGGTATTTATTACATAAAAAGTATATAAGGTCTACCTTAGATAAAAGTTTAAGGTAGATTACTAACCATGATAAAAAATAGAGTATGAAATATTTTGGGTCCTACATTCACATTTGTTGATATTGATCTAAGTATCTAACATGGGATGTCGTCAAATCCTTTTCCACTTTAATCTTATTTTTTAATAGTCTTCCTATGGACACCAAATTATTGTAAGGACATTATTATTCAAATTTTCATTCCTAAACAATTATATATAAATAGACTTTTAAATGTTTTAGTTTGGATTTTATATTGAAGAAATAATGGTAAATTTTACTCTATTTTTTGTGAGAAGTCTTCCTTTTCAAATGAAATCACTTCATCACTATATTTTAATCTATTCATGAGATGAGAAAATTATGTATGTTATGTCTCATTAGGGAGTGTTTTATAATGTATTCTATCACATTAATTTCATTGTAAATAATTGATCTCTTTAGTAATTCAAGCATTAAAATCTCAACATGGGTATTCTTTATTTGATCAATGATTCCATACCCCTTAAATTTATTGGTTTGATTTTTTGGATGTGGATATGGTTAAGGAGGGGCATGTTACTAATTTCATTTTATTACACATGGTGGGGAATGTTACCTTTTATACTAGTGATAATATTGACTAAAAACAATATAAGCCTTAACTGAATAATGGAGGAAATATGGTAGTTAAGATAACTTGGAGATCAAGGAGGAAGAAAAAATGAGTCAAGCATGCCCACTAGAATATAGTGGTGAAAAGAAGAAATTTGGATTGGATATTAAAATAATATGAATAAATGAAGGATATAGATTGTTCAATATTAATTTTAGCCTTATTAATGTACAAATATTTGATTCATTTGTTTTGGTAATTTTTAAAAATTTAACATGCTAAATAAAAATGCGTAATTATTACAAACATAACTTATATCAAATAATAAAAACTACGTTAATTCAATATACTCATGTGTAACTTATAATATTAGAGAAATTCAAAAAAATAGGTTCAAAAATGAAACCCTAAGGTAAAAATATATAAATGATAAAAATATGAATGAAACCATTAGAGAAACCTAGGGTTTATAAATGTTTAATAAGTATAACACTCATCAATATATTTTATCCTATTTTTTATTAATGATAATCCCAAATAAGATAGAAACTATTGCAATAATTCATATTATAGTGCATATAAATTAAGTAAAAATTTAAATTTAAATAGTTAAAATTGATTTATAACTCTAACTTAATAAATATCGAAAGTAAAATAAAGGGATATGATAAGTAGTGGTTAAACTATATATAGAGGACTAGGATTATAGAGAGGTGGTAGCTTAGGTACTAAACTAGACTATAGGCCATTTTTTCAGGATCTAGATCTTATTGTGTGCCTATAAGGTATCATCAACCTTAGGTTAGTACTATCAATTTATATGTTCCAAATATTATATTTATTTTGTCATTAATCTCACATATTTTTTTAGGCACATGATAGTGTGACTACTTATATTGTGACTATGTTTGTGATCTTGAGGTCTGATTATGTGTGTGACTCTAAAAATTATCTCTACTTACCTTGAAACCCTAGGTCCACATGAAATGATAAAATTAATCTTGAAAAAATAGGAATAAATTTGGGTTGATCTAACCCAAACTACTTCCCATTGAATGTATGAGAATGAACTATATATCTAATAATTTGAATAGGGAAGTCAAACCATATGTAGTTCTCCCTATTATGTGTATTTGTGAAATTAGTGATCTGTAGATGTTTACAACTTGTGATATCGATTTAGACACTTGGAAAATGAAAAATTTGTGTTGGATTTTAGGTGATTAAATATTTTATAATACCTACTCTTGAATGATTTTAAAATTGGGAAGAATAGTGCAATTGGTTTTAATTTGTAATTGTTATATATTCTTGATCGATGCTTGCTAGATGATAAATAAGCCTAAATTTATTGTATATTTATATGAAACTCTTTGGGTAATTTATCACACCAATGACATAATAATTTTATGGGTCAACCCATAGGAATTATTTTATTTTAAATATGACCATTGTTGACCAAAGAACAAAACCACCATATTTTGATAGTATTATCTAGATGGTACTATATGAATCTGACATTTATATCTAGGGGACATGAGTATATATTTGATGATAAAAATATGTTTGGGTATGATATTTTTTTAGTTAGACATAAATTTTGAGAATTCATGTATGTGATAGATATAAACCTTATGGCTTTAGATTGCATTATAAGAGAGCATAAAATGTGGATGAGAACATGTGGATATATTATAATTGTTTCTCCATATGATAATATAATTGAACTTATAGGATAAAAAACCACTCTTTACCATATTTTTATATTTATAATAAAGCACATATCCATGTTTAGGAGTGGGAGTAGGATATAAAGTGGATCAGTGTTTGTGAGGAAGGCATGGTTGTATTCCCAAATGTCTTACAATGAAACTCACAAACTAAAAAAAAACAAAAGGAAAACATATAAATAAGATAAATCAATAAAGTGTATAAATGACAATAGGAAGATATCAAAACCCAAAGGGTGTAATAATAATTAAATATACTAAGGAACCATAAGGGAAGAAATGGAAAAATAAAATAAAAAATATGTGAGTAAAAAGATACCAAATAATTGCATGGGAAGAAATGTCCAAATAATATGATGAGGTGTAATAAATAGGTACCAAAGAACAAAAAATATGATCTAAGGATATAAATAAGGGATCCTAAGGTATATATGAATCAATTCTAGGATGCAACATAAAATTTTAGAAGAAAACATATAATAAAGTGTTAACATATAATTTAACTTAAATGTATAACTAAGTGAAATAATATGGAAGGTACATTTAATAAGGTATATTTATACAAATAGAGGATGCATTTAAAACATTTATATAAGTTTAACTTATTTTTATTCAATTTTTGAAAGATTTTGGATAATGATCTCATTATAAGGGTGCGATATTGACAAGGTTGAGGAAGAATCGGGATGGACATTTTATATGCCCCTGAGGTGTACATAAAGGTAAATATGGGTATCAAAATATGCCCACATGGTATGATAAGAGAATGGTGAGTATTTTAAGATGATAAAACATGTGATTGAATACATGAATGGACATCAAAATATGCTCCAACATGAAAGATATTATATGATTAGATTTTACATTATTCTTGATATCAATTTCAATATTAGAAAGTGATTGCCTTTACTATCATATTATTTATTAGATATGTTTACTTATATAATAATTATGAAAACTATGGAAATTCATATAACTTTGGGAGGTGTTTGAAAAATTTATTGTATATTATCAAAATGTTGATATAGTCTAGTTTGAGTATACTAGTTTTGAATTATTGGATATCTTAATATAATTGTGATAATATAAGTTAAATATGAATATACTAAAAACATTGGTATAGTTTGAGATAATACACGTATTTTGATTGATATAGTGATGCTTATGTAGAGGTTTTTATTTTTATTTACACTTTCTATTTTTTCCCAATATAGTTGAATTTTATAAGAATAATCATGAAGATTACATCAGTGTTTTTATGACATTGTTGATACAATTGGATTTGATTGGTAATAGATTGAGGACTATATTGAATGTCTATGTGTGATGTCCAATGTATTTAAATGTGAAAATAAATATATTTGTGAATGTATTGGCCTATTATGGGTCATGGCCAATACATTATTTTAAAAAAAAGAAGTAATTTATAACTATATAGATTATACTTGATCATGACTAATATAGTTGTTGAATAAAGGAAAAGGATGTATAGCTATATCAAAACTTCTTATCTAGAAGTTTTTTTAATTTTATAGATGTTGTTTTGAAGGGGGTTAAACTAAAATTGGACCTATGGAAAGGGTATAAATATTAATATAAACTCTAGGATAATAATCAACATGGCCTATAATGTGTTTTGGGATAGTCATGTGAAATAAGTGTTCTTACTTAGCTAATTGTTTAAAAAATATTGGTTGGAGAGGGTAGGATTTG
The DNA here is from genome assembly GCA_037957365.1 of Torreya grandis. NCBI lineage: Eukaryota > Viridiplantae > Streptophyta > Pinopsida > Cupressales > Taxaceae > Torreya > Torreya grandis. The sequence goes on along the minus strand of JARHVA010002160.1, from coordinate 2,652,347 downwards.
TTAATGTAGGATTTTTACTACTTGAAATTTTATCTACATAGTTTTTATTTAACTTTCTTAGGGTTATTAAAATCATTAGGTAAATTATATTAAATGTGTTTATGAGTTGAGTTTTTACATTTTTGGTAACCTAATCTCTCTCTATATAATGTACCTACTTTGTAATTTTTAACTAATCAACTAATGGACTAATATGAATCTCACTTTTGATTTGCATTTTTCTCTCATATACTCCTAGGGTTTCATGTAATATGTGATATTTAGATATCTTAGAGTAATCCAATATGGTATTATATATTCTATATTATTACCATTTTTCCATTCCTAAAATCCTTCGTGAGATATTTCTTACATTCATTATTGATGGCTTTCTTTATTTTTAGTGTTTTCAAGGTTTTGTTGGGATTTCATGAAAAGCCAAGAAATATATTAATTTGGAGTTTGAAATATAAAAATATATATCACCATCAAATTCATAAGGTGACAAAACCTTAGGATCGACTATAAACATGACCTAGTTCCATGATAATCAATTTCAACCATTTTCAATAGTTTTAGGGATTTTTCAATGATTTCACACAAATATGTACAATAATGTTTTTCAATGGAAAATTAATTTTTTGTTTTTAGAGATCCTTAGTGGGTATTTGATGTAGTTTCTATAAGTTTTCCTAGTTTAGAGTTTATAAACTTGGTGAGAATTTCACACTTGTATGCACAAATCAAAATTTTATGCCTTTGTTTCACCTAATGGGACTTTGGAGTGCACATGTAAATAACCATAAAATCTTTAATTAAAGCTAAAAATATAGTAAAAAATGCAAACATCAAGACTTTAGTCTACATTCATAGTCAAAACCCCAAGATTGGGACTTTAGTTTGCATGCATAGGCCAAAACCCTGATGTCACAACTTTTAACTATTGGTACAGTCTGAACCTTGATGAATATAGGAGGTGAATTAAATACTAACAAAAAAATACACTATGGGAACTATCTAAAATCTTGGAACTATGAGAAATATTCTAATCCCTCAAACTATATGAACTCTTTAAACCTATGACATTATGGGAATTTTATGAACCACCAACACTATGGGAATTGTTTGAACCCTCAGTATTATGGGAACTCTTCAAACCCATAGAAATATGGGAAATATTTTAACCTATATCATTATAATAACTCTAAAGACATTTGGTAATTAGGTAACTCTTAAAAAATTTGAAAAATACAAGGGACCACTACAACTATGATGCATAATCCCAATGATTGCAGAGCAACTCAAAAACTCTGATGACTATTTAGAGGATGTAAAATTTAACCCGATATTTTTTATGTGAACTCAAATTTTCAAATGACCATAAATTTTATTAAGTAAATCCTTTTTTGAGTGTCATATTCTTTAAAATTCCATGTTTTTTCATGCTCTATGCATTGATGACATTTTTGGGCCGTATACAGACACATATTATTGAAAACTTATACCTATTATATACATTATCGACAAATTTTTATGTCCATTTGGTTATTTCATACTTATACACAAATTAATCAAGACACATTCTTGGCTATGTTTGACATCTATAGGAGTGTGATTCTATTTGAAAATTTAAGGGGGGGTTAACTAATAATAGTTATTAGGAGGTATTGTGTGGTGTTGTGTAGGATTTGGTGTCTCTTTTAAACATTATCATTCTCTATGTTAAGTTTATTTCTACACTTATTTCTCATTTAGATGTATCCATGGTTTTTCCTGATGTCCCCTTTATGAGCATGCATTATTATTATAACTAGGGGTTAGTTTAGTTCTTTTATGTAGTTTTACATTTTTTTGGTGTCTTCTCTCAATCATGTCAACATTGTTTGAGAGATAAATGTAGATGAGAGTTAATTTTACACTATTTATTCTTATTTAAAATATAAAATATGCTTATCAGCATGCTTATATGGAACACTTATTCATGAAAAAGGGAAATAATCATATTCCATCATTATATCGACAGATTCTTGATCCCACTAATTCTAACAAGTACATTAAGTTAGATAACACTTGTGACAAGGTTTATGGTAACTTATTTCTTCATGTTTCATGAGACATACATCATCATGTGTATCTCACCATGTTCCCTAAAACTATTTAGATCATCCTATATTCATTTTTAAGAGATCTTGATGAGATTTATATCAATCCTACTACTCCTCCTCCTATCATCTCTCTAGATATTATTATACTCTCTCATCCCACTCTTATTTATTATGATGATAATCCATAGTGTACAATATTCTTCCTTATATCAAGCCACTACTATAACATGATATTTTTCTTGACCTCAACTATCCCATTATAGATTTTAATTTCATCCTTTTACATGATGTTATTTTTCTAGATCCATCATAGATTGGTATTTTAGAGGAATTTACTATTTTTAGTGAGAGTGCACCTTATGATATTATAAATGACTCTTCTCTTCCTATGTATATTTAGTCCACAAATACAAGTAATTCATATATATTCTCTTCTCTAGCTTTGAAGGTTATTGATCTATGTTATCCACTTCACATAGGAATTCCTTAACTAAATACTCCATGCCATTATTATTCATTAAAATCACTTGTACTTGATGGAACTTTTGATTCTAAGCACATCTCTAAGATTTGGTGACTCTTTTGTTATCATATATGACCACTATAATGATGGGGAAACACCTATTTCTTTTCCTTATCATATTATATATATTTATGGGTTAGTTCTTGATCCACCTACCTCTAGTCCACTTCTAAAATTATAGGGTGTATGTATATTGATCCATGACTCATAAAAAAAAAGGTAGTCTATTTTTTAGGTACAATGCAATCCATAGTCTATTTTAGCCTATACTTACACTACACCATCATTTCATAGAGTAATTATCTCTCTTACTATGCATGAGGATCACAATTCCTTGGTTGGATTTCCATCAGGCACTTGATGGACACATTCACTATTCCAAGCTGATCCACTCTTCCTTTCACCAATTTCTAATAGGTTCACTTTAGTGGCATCACATTCAACTATTGTGAAAAATATTGGAATACCTATGCCACACTTCTATTTTGGATTTTTTGGCTCAAAACATTGTTAGGGTGACAAATTAGTGAATTTGAGTCAAAAGTGTGGGAAATGAGTCCTTACATTGGTCATAAATGTAGTACAAAGTCATTTTTCCTATTATAAGGTGGATCTACTTTTATTTAATTCCAAACAAGGAAAAGTAGGGAAAAAGCTATTCATAACTATTTATAGTAAAAATGTTTTCTATTTGGGGGTTTTATACTTTTAAGCTAAAAGTAAATAAAGGAGATAGAAAGTAAATGATGAGAAAGAATGGATGAATAGATAAATGAAAGGAATAAGTGAGAAAAAGGTTATTATAGTTAGTTAAACACATAAACTACCATGTTAAACCTAGGAAAAATGAAAGAGAACTCTAGATAACTAAATGCAGAAACTTACCATAATAGTCTAATAAGGGGAAAACACCATGTTCATGGAATTATCTCTCATAAAATGGGTGTAAAAGACATAATTACACCCTTATGAGTGTAAAAAATACACTGAGACAATTTTTTAATAATGATAGTTGACCAAACATAACCATCCCATATTTAACTATAAAAGATTATTAAAATATTACTTAAACCCAATTGAGATTTCACATTCATAGAAATGACACAAGAATATTATAAAATAAATAATTAATGTGAAATTATAATTATATAAAAATTTGGTAATTATTATGAAGATGTATTGGAATTACAAATATAGAAACATGTGGAACACATAAAAAGATACAACTCTTAAAGAAATTTAGAATATAAAGCTTGAAAAATCTCTTAGTTTCAGTATTTATTAAGTTGATAACAAAGCTCAACTCTTCAAACAAAATCTCTTCATAGTCTCACTACCAAAATTCCCTTTAAAATGATACTTGAACTCATATTTATAGTGTGGGGAGGTGGTTATGGTGTGTAACCACCTTTTCTATGTTTTAGAAGCTACAAAAATGAGTTTACAAAAAAACACCACTTAAGTGGTGTAAAAGTGCATTGGTGTAATTGTACCAAGTACAAAAATGGAATTAAAATAGACAAAGATATAATAGTGATTTTTCATGACTTAAATTTTTGAGTTTTCACTTATATAATTTCCAACTAAAAATTGTAGAACAAAGTTCAATATTTTTAGGAAAAGACCAGAAACATTCGATAGAGCATATTTTCCTTCACTTTCAGTGTGTGGGAAAGTCTATTGGAAGTAGTATTCATTGTCTTTCATCTTTCTAGATTTTTATTTCATGTATGAGATACCAATATCACCATACATCTTATATTACTTTAAGACTGTATAACACCTAGATGTCAGAGAACATGAAGATGGTATGTAGAAGTGGTATCTATGAAGCTCAACATAATATTCATCTATCTTTTCCCTATTTGACCAAATATCTCAATTAAATTTATTCAATTTACTTATTCTTTTCCCTTTTCACATAGTATAAATTAGGAGAATTCTTATAAAGGTTGTACATTATTAAATTTTTTCTCTATGTCTATACATTATCCATACACCTATCACCTATATTTTTTGATGTGTCTACTTACACATGAACCTTTTGACAAAATAATTACATAAAATTCCATGCCTAATCACCTTTGCTACCAATCCATATTTTTTCTTGTGCAAATATGTTTTAGTGTTTTTTCAAAACCACCTAATAAATTTAAATTACTCTCTCCATTAATATTTTTGTTTTTGACTTCCTTTTTGATCAATCACTTTTTTTTATAGCAAAAACCCTCCTAACAAGTGTAAATGAGCCAAAATCTAATTTTATAAATTCCTATCTTTTGATTTTAAAAGCCCACTTCCCAAATTTATATTTTTATCTCAAGCCAAAAGTAAGAATAATACAATTTACCAATTTAATTTTTGATTTCCTCTCTAGATGCTTTCATATGAAAAAAATTCTAGCAAAGAAAAATTATAAATTTGAAAATCAAGAATAATTTTCTCTTTATTTTATTTTTCTTTGTCTTCCTAAAGTCCATACCTTTCTCTCTTGCTCCAAATAAACTAAAAATAATTCTATCACTTTTTTATCTTCTCCAAATTATTTGGCCATATAATTTTCATATAGATAGATGACAACTTTGAAAAACAAAAAAATAATTTATTTTGGTTCCCCTTGGGCATATGGTGGCCATACGACTCAATTTTTACTTGGAGAAAAGTCAAAAATAAAGTTTTAAATTGAAATAATTTAAATTAATTTAGGTTATAGAGATGGTTAATATAGTAAATGGGGAAAATAAGTTAAATATTTCACCAAAAAATTACACCTTCCATTCTCCTATGTAAGTCACATGGTTGGTCATATATTTCAGATTTTGGTAGATAAAAATTTTGATTTTTTAAAATCTTATTTTCCTCATTGGCATCATATGACCTATTAGTTGGGAAAAATAATTTGAAAATGCACTGTTGAAAATTTAAATGTTTATCTTCCACTTGGATTGGATTCATTTTCCTCTTTAGAGTATTTCATATATATAAAATAAAATAAAACTACTTGTTTATAGTCTTCAAATTTCCCTTTTCAATCCTCTTTCACTGAATGCACTTATACAACCTCTTATTGGTTAAAATAATAAAGGCTTATTCAAAAAAAATTATCTATTCCTTGGGTTCTCTTTCATGGATCTTTTCTAACTAGATAATAAATTATAATAATTTCTTTTCCATTAACTTGCTTTCCTTCTATGATTTTTAATATATTTCTTCTAGCAGATGATGACTAAAATACAAATGTAAATTCAACTTTTAAATTATTAAAATTTCCAAAGTTGAGCATGTAGGTTGAAAAGATTTTTTATTAGGGAAGAGAATTCATTTAAAATTACCTAAGAAAATGAATGATATTTACATGATTAACAAATAAATTAAATGAGTTTGCATGAAAGTTGAAAAAGGGGACTTTAATTTTCAATGATAATTCTCATTGTTGAAAAATTCAATTACAACATGTATGTTTGTGTTTATATGACTCTTGAAAATATAATTTGTATTTGCATGATTTGAATTTGCATGACTTGTGAACATAGATTTAGAATTGCATGAAAAGAGAAAAATCAAAAATATTTTACAATTATCTAATTTTCAATTTGCATAAAAACCCAAAAAAATTCAATTTTCATGAAAATCGAAAACAAATTTACAATTTACATAAAAACTCAAAAGAAATGTGAAACTTACATCAAAGCTGAAAAAGATTTTACAAATTGTATGAAAGCTTAAAAAGATTTTACAAATCACATAGAAATTGAAAAATATTTTGCAAATTCCATGAAAACTGAAAACAAATTTATAATTTGTAGGGAACATAAAATACATTTTTCAATTTGCCATGAGTAGAAAAAAGAAATTACAATTCACACAAATTTTGTAAAATCAATGTATGTTTGCACAAATTATAAAAAGTTAAATGGTTTTTTAAAATTTCATGAAATGTTAAAGAATATTTAATAGTGAGACTATGTGAAGATTTTATTTGAAGAGCTAAGATTTGTTACCAACTCAATAAATATTGAAGCTAGGAGATTTTGTAAGCTTTATATTCAATATTTATTTGTGAGTTATATCTTTGTATGTGATTCACCTCTTTCTATATATATACTTTATATTCATCTGTATAATCATTACCAAATTGTCAAATACTTGAAATTTCAAATTAATTATTTCTTTTATAATCTTCTTATGTTGTTTCTATGAATTTAAAATCTTGATGGGGTTCAAGAAATATGTTAATTATCTATTATGGGTAAATATGGGATGGTTATATTTATTCTATTGTTAATTATCTATGTATATTTTACACTCCTTAGTGTGTAATTATGAATTTACAACAAATTTAATGAGAGATATTTCCATGCACATGTTGTTTTCCCCTTCTTGGACTATTTTAGTAATTTTATGCATTTATCTACCCAAAGTTGTCTTTCATTTTTCCCAGGGTTATCATGGTAGTTTCAATGTTTATCTAATTATAATAACCTTGATCTCCCTTATTCCTTTCCTTTATCTACTCTTATTTTCTTTACATTATTCACTTATTTCTTCTCATTTATTTTATATCTCCTTTATGTAATTTCAAGTTAAAATTATGAAACCCCTAATATAAAAAGCATTTTTGCTATAAATAGCTATGAATAGATTTTTCCTTATTTTTACCTTTTGGTTTTCAATAAAGGTAACTTACCCTAATAATAGGAGAGGTATTTTATCCTATGTTATTTACTAAGGGCTCAATTCCAACACTACTAAATTAAAGTCACCAATTCATCCCCATGACAAATTTTTGAGCCAACATGACCATACTCAAAGATTTTTATACTATTACCTCCTTCATATTACACTATGGAATGGAGATATTTCCAATACACCATTCATGTTATACTAATTGAAAATGGAAGAAACATTGTTTGATGTGGATGGATCTTCTCCAATATTTAGATATAGGATTTATTCAGTGACATTAAACATTCTAAGATATCTACTATAGGAAGCTTTAACATATTGCATGGGGACTTCTTAGTTCTCATCTCTATGTGTCCTATTTATATAACTATTGATGCATTTTTATTGTTCCATTCATAATTATAACATGCACTGTTTCTCATTTTTATCTCTTTTTAGAGATGATTTTTGTCTTATGGGATTTATCCTTTTACCACTTTATGGGAGTTGCATTGTGTTTTGGTACCTCATCGAGCCTCATTATCAGGAACTAATTATTCTTACTCACCAAAAATACAATTTAAGGGCGTATCAGTGTAATATTTCTCCCACTTTTAGTTTTACCTACATGGTTTTTAGTTAACTTTATTAGGATTATTAATGTCATTAAGAAAATTACACTTAATGTGTTTTCTAATAGTGAGTTTATTTTTCACCTTTATGGTGACCTAGTCTCTCACTATATAATGTACCTCCGTTTTAATTTTTGGATAATCAATTAATGGATTAATATGAATGTCACTTTTTATTTTTGTATTTCTCTCACTGCTCCTAGGGTTTTATGCAATCTTATACATTTAGAGATCTTGGAGTAATCTAACAAGGTTTATTACCTGTTAAGGTTTAATGAGTCATCCACCTAAGGTCTTAAAGTCTTGTGGTATAAATTAATGAAACCATCCTTGTCATTTCTTTATTTCAAATGATGGTTGATAAAAATGGGGAAATTATTATATGGACTTTTGTCCATGTCATATACGTTATTGATGGTAGGATCTCATAATTCACCCCTACTATAAGAATCATAATGATATATGGTAAAATCATTATATTTATTTTTGACAATGTTAAAAATAAGGGATCATAAAATATTCAGAATTAATTATATCCATGTCAAAAATTTCATCAATGGGAGAATAGTATTATTCAACCCTACTATAGGGATCATCATGATAGATGGGAAAATAGTTATATGTATTTTAAACCACTTTGTAAGTGTAAGAAATCGGATCATCTATCATGCTAAGATAACCATAAATGGTAATATATTATTCTTTGGTATCTTTGGACATGCTTTAAGTGTCAAATATGGGAATTCATTTATCTTAACCCATGTTATAATGATATTACTAGGGATTATCTTGAATGGGAAGATCATCTTGGGGATATTTAGCCATGGGAAATAGAGTGAAATAACTGAACAATGATGATTTTAATTAAATGGTGGTCATGGAAGGTAGAGAGGAGTGCCCCATACAAAATTAAAATAGGTTGAGAATCATTATAGAAATTTTAATGGGAAACATTATGATGATAAATCTAAGAAGAACAAAGATTGAAAATTTTGACAAGAGGTACTTATCAAATTTAAATTTCTAAGAATCGAATGGAAATATGAAAATAATCTAACCAATGGTGGGATATGATTCATGTTGGGTTCAATAAAATGTATATGTGGGCTATGATGACCAATATAAAAATCCTCTTTCTCTCTCTATATTATGACATAAACAAGAGATAAAACTAGAGCCTACGTATTATTAAATATAGTGACATAAAAATGACAATTTTATATCTAGTAAAGGGTTATTCTAACTAAATATTGAGGGTATAAGATAAGTAATATTTTTTGTAGCTATGTCCGAAAGAAAATTTAATGATGTGTATCAATGGCTGTAACAAAGGAGGTATTAAGGATATAATAAGGAAATCATATGTATGAAAGTTATGAATAAGTATAACCTAGATCCAAGATAGAAATGACACTAAACGAAACAAGTTATAGATTCCATGAGGGATAATTATAGTTTAGTTTAATAAATATGGTCTAGAATAGGTCCTAAACTATGGTTATAATGACAATCCTAAGCACATAATAATACAAAAGCATATTTAACATAAAGGTAATGCAATTAATGACAACAACATACAAGATAATATAATAGTAACTAAAATATATCTATATACTAAATAAATAAAATGAAAGTTAATAAAAATAAATATAATTAACTTGGATTAAATTATTGACACATTGATGTATCCCTTGTCTCTAGTGGTACTTTTTGAGAGATGTTATAGGTGTATACCTCAAATAGAAAGGATGAATACATATATGTCCTTAGATGGGGACTCCAAAAATTATGAGGACCTCCTTGGTTCAACTTCTATTAAGTTTCAATGACCTTAAAAAAGATTTAACATGCACAAGAATAAGACATTTATCTTATAACTCCTCTTACCACTTAAGCATAAAAACACAAATGCAATCTAAGTAAATGAATATTTTGTGTTGGATATGATATTTATGACACTTATATATGGATCCAAAACCAATATTGAACTATTATTGATATCCAATGGTATCAATATATATTGATATTATAGAAAGCTAACAATCGACCTAGTGATGTATTTTTTTAGTCAATGATACAATTCAAAAGACATAGGTATAATTAAAACTATATCAAGAAAGATAATAAAATATAAAGATAAACATGAATGAAAAAAAATATATTATCCAATTTGAGGAAATAGGAAATATAGGGAGGATATATAACTGGATAAAATGAGACATATAAGGAAGAAGGAAAGGGAGACATAGAGAAGCTCATAGTGATAGTGATGAAGGTATGATATAATAATATACAAAATTATATCACAAGGAACCATGAGATGAACCCACAAATTTCAAGGTGCAATCATTGGGATGTGCACTTAGGGATTTGGATGTGTTAATGAGTCCTAAAAGAGAGATAATTAGAAAAAAATAAAGACAAAAAATAGTAGTGTATACACTTTTTGTTTGAGTATGTTTAGCTAAAGAACTTTAACAATAGGTTTTCTTAGTTGTTATTAATGGGATGAATATCTTTTTATCAATACTATAATTTATGGATGTAATGATTTATTATATTTACCTTTTGTAGATATTGTAATGCTCATTATTTATGTGGTATCCCCTACTATTTGTTGGATACTATGTGGTAATATGGTTTTGGATTTTTATTTGTTTTGGTTTATATTAGCTTTTTGTTTCCCATTATTATTTTTTTAATCTACTATCCTCAAACTTATATTGTGGGTGAGGGTCCTTTCTCAAAATTATATAACAAAAAAACTGTAATATAATTATCTTTATTCTAATAATAATATAATTTTTTTATAGGTGAATTTTATATAATTAATTATAATATACAATTAATATAATACATTTAATTATAATAAAATAATAATTATATTTATTTATAATATAATATACTAATTTATAATTATATTTAATTAATTAATCCTTATATTAAAAAAACTATGGGTCAATGAAAATCCATTGCAAGAGTCCCAGATTCAAAAATATGGGCCCTCCCAATGTTTTCCCTAAAATTGTGGGGGGGGAGGAGAGAGAGAGAGAGAGAGAGAGAGAGAGAGAGAGAGAGAGAGAGAGAGAGAGAGAGAGAGAGAGAGAGAGAGAGAGAGAGAGAGAGAGAGAGAGAGAGAGAGAGAGAGAGAGAGAGAGAGAGAGAGAGAGAAGGAACAAATATGTCTACATATAAAAAATGTTTGGGGTGACGTTAAAATTAAGGGATATGAAAATAAATAGGAGGTACACATATAAACAAATAAATTCAAGTCTATGTTTAAGATTGGAAAATTGAATATCAAAGGCATGCAAAATTTTTTATGTGAGAATTTAATATATAATTATGGAAATTATTTATAATTTATACTTTTTAGAAAACAAACTAGATGACATTAATAAAACCCCCAAGGAAATATAAAATAATAAAAATACAAAATCCCTAAGAATGTGAAATTTTATGGGAAAAAATCCTTGGTAGAATACAAAACCCTAGGATTTTAGGGGTAAAGCTTGGAATTTATAAATCATAAGAATTTACCAAAAACCATAAGAATTAAAAAACCTTATGAATTTAAAAACTTTAAGAATTTAGGAAATCTAGAGGAATTTAAAAAATATTATTGGAATGTAGAAATCATAAAAAAATAAAAAAGTCCCTAGGAATTGCATAAATGCCTAGGATTTTATAAATAAATCTAAAAATAAGTTAAATATTAAATGTGAGGAAGAGAAAAGTAAATAGTAAAGAATAATTTTTTTCAATTTTTTTATTTTATTAGGTTAAAAATGGGTTTTAGAGTGTTCCATACCAAGTACATATATGAAATATATTGAAAAAAAATACATAAATCTAGAGCCCCACAAGCTAAAAAATTACAAGGCTAGCTTCAACTAAAAATATAGTAAACCATTGTAAATTATCCACCATAATTTAGCAACAAGATTCCATAAAAAAACCAAGAGTGAAGCTAATAGTAAGGTAGATGATTAAGGGTAAAAATCATTTGATTCTAAGTATTCAACCAAAACTATGGCTTCCATATTCTTACTTTCATCTTTTTAGATATGGCCACAAGTTATCTTGTTGGGTCCTTCAGTATATTCTTCCACTTTACTCTTATTCATTTGAGATGGAGTTTTACTAGTTTCTTTACCATGTTTTTTCTTATCTTATTCATGCAGATATTTGAAATTCTTATCCAATATCCTTTTCTTACTTGGGGTAATCTCCCAACCTCCCCTTACTATCATTTTCATTCACTTTATCTTAATATCTACCATGAAATATTATTCCTTTATATTGGATGAGAATTAGTTTAGACCTCAACTTATTCATTTCCTAAGTCATCCTAGTACACATAAATTGATACATGGAAATTTTTATCTCCAAATTTTCCAAGTTCACTTCAAATTCAAAGATTTGTTTTCTCTTAGGGATAGGGGATCATGTATTTTCCATTCCTTAATGACCCTCCATTTTACTTCTACGGTGGTCATAGGGGTTTCCTCCATCTCATTAAAAGGATAATTAACCTTAAATTTTCCTTTACCCTTATCATATTTATTGAAAAATGCGGTAGACCTGTCAAAGGAATCAAACTCCTGATATTTTATAGAATCCTCATCCTCCTAAGTTCCATTTTCCTCATTAGTAATATATTATGACTCTTCCTTAACAATATTCACTCCAATGGATTTGAAAATGTATTTTAACCACAATGGATCATCCCTCTTGATAATTAAAAATATGAAGCCCTAGTGTAATAAACTAGTGGTAGGATTCAACTTATAAGAAGTCATAGTGGGCTTTAGAGATTTAAAAAATAAATAGGGTAGACTAATTTTGTGTCCTTTAAAATTATTCATAAAGATGAAATGGTGGGATAAAATAACCATGTACTTATCCTCCAACATGATGTATTTAATTTTTGGAGGCAAATTTATATCCATTTCTTGATAACTACACTCTAGGAAAAACTTTCTTCTTAGGGATGATTGGATCATCAATTTTGAAGAAAATATTCATTATTTACTACATAAATACATTTTACTTAAAGTCATTCTTTCACTAAAAATACATACCTGTTATCTCAAAAAATATTTCCTCAAAAAAGGTTATTTATAGGCATTTCATTCTAGCTTCTCTTTCCTCCCAACCCCTTATGAAATGCTTGGATAAAGTAGGTTTAGAGCTGATAATTATGAGAATGAAATTGGTGAGACCTACCTTAAATATTTTGTGCCACATAAACATGTATTCATTGGATTTGGTGTATTTAATGGGTTTATTTATATCTTGATTGCCTCCCATATCTGAACATATTTCCTCCAAAACTTTTTTTGATTTAAATTCAATTTGAACTCCACTCTTTTAATATATAATGTGATTAGTGTATTAATGATGGTGACATTTATTTTTTCAAATGATTCAAGCTTATTTTACTCACCTTTATATGAGTATCAATATCATTGCATTAGGTTTTGTGGGATATGAAGCTTTTCATTTAATACTAGCCATCAGTGGATTACCCTATGTTTAACCCTAAATTTAGATAAATATCCTACTTGGGTAGATAGGGTTAAGAATATAAAAATGACATTACAAAAGGGTGATAATAAGATATATATTAGGCTAATTAAATTCCAAACATAGATATAACATATATTGAATTCATTAAACTAAGATAGGCAAAAAACTAGTAAGCACAAATATGCTAGATATGGAAATGATAAATAAATAATGTACTTAGTTAGTTATGATTGTAAATACAATTTTAGATATGGAATATGCCAAAATTACAGTAGAATAACATTCTAAAATAGTCACTAAATTATAGGTTGAGTAATTCTAAAACTATGGACACTAGTTTTAGCCTTGGGAATTAGCATTGATGTTACTATTGAAAAAATACGTAGGTATCCTATATGGAATACATACTAAAAAGGGATACAAACTCTTGGATTATTTTAGGTCATGGACTATTTATTATTATTAAATTATAAAACCCTATTTATTCATCTTCATATTGACCTTGGGATAAATGGGTTAGTAGGCACATGGTATCAAGCTAACCCTACATACCCTTCTATAAATGAGGGTTTATTATATAAACCATACTCTGAAGAGGGACTTAGACTAATATATTTCTCCACTACATGTTGGCTTATGTGTGAATTATTTAATATGTGGAAAAATAATACTGACCTAAATTGTAACTTAGTAAATAGGATTATTAGTATGATCCTTTGATACTTCATAGCTACGTATGTGATGTTCATATGACACATATGAAAATAGGATAAATTAGGGAATCTTTGATTTATCAAGTGATTTATTTAATTATTTAATAAGTTTGCTTGGTCTTTGTTAGGTTATATGTTTCTAGGTAAGGAATGAATGAGTGATTGTGAATATATACCACTCTTATCAGGAAATAACTCATATTAAATCACTTATCATAACCATTAGGATATATTTATTTTGTAAATTATATGACTTTAGGGTACTAAAAAACTATGTTAGGGTAGGACATTATCATTGGCATAAGGTTTTGGGACTAATTCTTGTGTCGTTGTTAAAAAATAGGTACAAGATCAAAAATTATAGGGTCATAAGTTAAACATATTTTAAGAATTATGGGAAAGAAAAAAGGTATGGGTCGTCAACATAAGATCATTTAGACCAAGAGATAGGTTGAGGGGAACAAGATAGAGAAAATTCAATACTTTTGAAAGTGAGAAAGGTTTAAAATTGAGAGGAACAACCAAGGTCTAATTTTCCCAAGTGTACAAGACTGAGGTGATATATAATCCATAAATATCATCTACATTTCCCAACTTTAATCTAGTAATGAAATTTCTAATTTAAATGAGAATAAATGTGTGCCTAGGTGTGTATAACGAAACATGGATTTGCATGAGTCCAAATGAAGTGATTAAATGGTGATTGGCCAATAACTAAGACCATATTACAATATATAATCAAGTCATATGATCCAAAATTGAAATAATTTGAAATGATTTAATTTTAATGAGTAAGGTTTAGGAGTACACATGTATTGATGAAATTTCATTAACTATTAGGAACTTGATTTGAAATATGTATCATTATAAATATTTGATAGTAACATTAAGACAAATATATAAATTTGGAAACTACATATATCTAAGAGAGAGATATTTTTTAAGGCATATGCCTACAACCTTTGATGAAATGTGAGTTGTAACTTGATATTTTAAATTAGCTCAATCATGAAAACCAATAAAACTTATAACATGGTGAGCATGAGTGAACAAAGTCAAATCAGACTATCAAATTGGTGAGGTTGGATGATAGAATCAAATCCAAACTAAAAACATGGCAAGATTGAGTGATTTAATCACCTCAACCAAGACAAAAATTGAACCAACTACTATAGTAAATCGACACAATATAGTTCATTAAATTCTAACCTAGTGGGTGATGATAAACATTGATATCATTTTCAAAATATGAAATTGATTTACATTTCTAAATATTTGGTGCATATTACATAGTATATGCACCTTATATATGTCTCATATTGAAATTGTGTATAAGAATGGTACTAATGTATATAATTTCACCATAACTATGAATTTAAATTACATAAATTTGTGTTTTAGCCAATTCAAAAAAATTATAAGTGTGGAGAAATATGAAAACTAAATTAAATGCCAATGTGGGGGGAATGTTTCTAAAATATGCCCCCACTAAATCTAGGCATGTCAAATACTGAATAAGTGTGGAGAACATTGTTCTAAAGCATGACTCCAATGAATATAAAAATAGATATAATTTCTAATGTAGAGTACATGTATCCAAAAAATTTCCCTACTAAATCTAGGTGTGTTGAATACTAAAGTGTGGATAACATGCTTCCAAAGCATGCCCCCACTGGATCTAAAATTGTGAATGTGTACAATCCATGACTATATGACATTCACCACTACATATAAAATTTTTTCTAAATTTGGAAACTATTCCTCCAAAAATATTACCCCATTTTAGGTAAGCAATGAATAGAAACCAATGGTTACCTCACCTCAAATAGATAAGACAACTATATAATATGTGAATGGAACCATGTAACATATAGAGTAACATGTCTAGGTTAATTTAACATTGAATTACATAGAATAATGTGATCACATGGAGGCCTAAGATGCATATTAAATATAATGATAACATATATAGAAAAATTGGGCAATCTCAACAAGAAAACAAGCACTATCATAAGAGTACTCAAAATTAAGTCAACATACAATGGTCATAGGAGAACATAAACAAGGGGCATGCTTAAATGCCACACAATTGAAGGAACATGACTTAGTCAAATATCCACTATAGTAACATTGATATACTTAAATTTCCATAACACATAAGAACATAGGCCACAAATAAATAACATATTCAAATCCTTGAACAAGAAAGAAAATAGAGAGGAAAGACACTCAAGGAAGTGCATATAAGAAATAATAATCGATGAGCATAGAGAGACCATAGTATCCCATGGATCAAATGTGTTAGCAAAAATGTCAACTACATATCATATCAAGTACCTTGTATAATATAAAATCATGGATAAAGGCATGTGTTAGTACATATATGAGATCAAAACAGATAATGTAAAGTGACCATAAATGATATAATGTGTGTGTATTAAGATCATAGAGGTGAATACTTCCAATTTCAATATGACATAAGTATAAAGAAGGCCTGACATACAAAATAGAAATAAATCATGTGTTTTTGTATGCCTATATCTCACTCAAGTATAATCATGACACACATTTGTATGTATAATTAATTGATATTCCATCCATTAACATCTAACCAACACATAGATGCCAAGGATCAAATAGAGTATGTAGGTTATGGAAACATTTTTTGATTTTTTTTTTTGTATTTTTGGAAATTTATGAGGAGGAAATATCATCCTATGATCTCATAAAAATGATAGGCATCACCCCATTTAGAACCTGGTGTAAGGAATTTTTGGTACTATTAAGGAATGTGTATAGGTGTAATATATGTCACTATAGTATCTATAATGATATGTGTATTTATAATACGACTCAGAAATTAAGAAGTAAAAATAGAAGGAATAGGGGTTTTTGGAAGCCATATCTATGTGATAAGTGGTTTCTCTAGAATATTAATAGTAAAAACATGTTTAAGTGCCCTGGATATATGAATATGGTGTGTGATAGAATATGAGGGTCCATACAACCCATTATATGTCTTTGATGTACTTGAATCTCAAGTAATAGTTGCCTAGTAAATGATATTGCCTATTGCTTACCCTTTTGTAGTGGATTAGCCTTAGTAGTCTTGATAATTGATTTTCTATGTTTAAATTTCCCGTATTTAAGAGGATTCTCACATAAGAACACTAAAAACTATAATTACCTAATTGGCATGGATGTATTTAATGAAATCATGTAGTATAAAAGGTACTTATAGAAGATTATGAATCCAAGGTCTTCCCAATAACACATCAAAAAATTCCATTGAACTTATAATTGAAAATTTAGTAACCACATGTGTGGGGCCAACCTATAAAGGAAGGTCAATCTCATAAAGAACCTTCTGGGAGGTCACATTGAAGGATCTAAATGATCTAGTACAAGTATAAAAATCATGATGATTATAATCTAGATGTATAAGTAATGTCATGGTGAAAAACTTTTCACTTTTACCATTATAAATCATAAAACTATGTATAAGATGGTGATCAAGGAATGCCTGAATGAATAAAGAATGAATATAAGATTCATCATCCTTAACCTCATTGTCATCAAAATTAATATAAGGTATCTTAATCATATGAGGTATATGCCATGTAGAAGTACCAATAATCATATATAATGGGTTTCCATAATGTGATGGATGAGGATGTGCATTATATGTCATTTGTACTTATGGTACCTTCTTAAAATGGTCATCTAAAGGATTATTAAATATTTTTTATTTCTATTGATCATTAGGTTGTGAACTTGATTCATTGGGAGGATCACAAAATGTAATACTTTGGTCATTAATGAGGTCTTACATATTATTCTTTAAAGTAAAATATCTATTTAGAGAATGTGTTGGTCCTAGGTGATAATCATAATTAACATTCACATCATATCATTTGGGTATAATTATATTCATATAAAATTTTATAGGATGAGGGATAAATATAATATGACACTCTACTATTCCTAAGAATAATGAAGTGAGAGAATTAGGTAAGTGTGTAAATTATCTCCTTGGTGCATTAGATAAGACAAATTGATTAGACTCTTATGGAACTATGTTAACCATTGCAGTTTATTCATTTTTAGGCTCAAGAGGATTTACCTTATAACTTGGTTTAATTGTAAACTTGGTATTAGATGTAGATTAATCTAGTGTGTTTGCTACATACTTGAGCTTATTAAATTAAATAAGCTTCATTTCAGAGTCCCATATAACATGGCATAATTCATCAAAAGATTTGAAATTATTGAAAATAATAGACTCATGTAAAGGAGAAAATTCACTTTTCTTGAATATGTCTTGAAACTCTTTCTCTACCATAATATTTGTCATTTTTGCCAACATTGTCTTGTATCTTAATACATATTGATTTATGGCTTCCTTTGTTACTTTTCTAATTTTGGCAATTTGAGCAAAGGAAACCTTATTTGAAATATTAATGGAAAAGGGTGATAAAAAATATTTTCAAGAGGTTTGATTGCTTTCATGGATTGCAGAGATAAATCATAAAACCACTACAAGGCATAGTCCTTTAGGCTTATTATAATAATTTGGTCAAAATTTTATCTTTGGAGGAATATTCAAGGCATGTTGCATAAAAGGATTGAATATGTTATTCAATATCACCCTTTCCATCATAAAATGCGAACTTAGGTGAAACAAAACTAATTGGGAAAGGGTGAAAAGATATATCATATACAAGTAGATTATGCAACACACCATGGGAGTCAATAACATGAATATACTTTAAATAATTTTGTTTAATATTTGTAACCTTGTCCTCTAAGGTATTTATAACATAAATGAGTGTTTAAACTATGGACCCATTGGGATTTAGATTATTAAGTTGAGTGGTAACTAAAGGGGATGTAATCATAATATGAATAGGAATATAAATTGATATTTGAGTTGAATCATTTGTTATCCCCATGTAAAATATATAAATAATAGTTCTAGGGAACAAAGGTTGAAAGACATAATCGATTCCTCCATTAGATGTAGGTAGATTGATTGGTACAAAATTAGTTTTAGTACCTTATAAGGACTCACCATCACTAGGTGAAGAAGCTTTAGTTTTATCATATTTACTTATTTCATCTCTTATAACATATACAAATTCATCTATTTAGATCTTGTTATTATTGAGATGAGTGATCAATGCTTATTTATCTTCAATGCTTTTGGATTAAATTTTTGTAGTGCTTTATAAAATGAAAATTTTAATATTTGAAATAAAGTATAGTAATAAGGAAAATAGGAAACATAAAACCTTAAACCACGTAGGGTTTGGTGCTCAAATTTAGGTTTTACCAAATGATTAACCCTAAATTTAGATAATGATCATACTTGGGTACATAGGGTTAAGAATATAGAAATGACAATTCACAAGAGTGATAATCATATCTACAATAGGTGAATTAAATGATAAACTCAAATATAACATATGTTTAACTCATTAAACTAGGATAGGATAAAATATTAAGTAAAACTATGCTAGATATATAAATGAAAAAGAAACACTATACTTATCTTAATCTGATACTAATATAGTTATGGATCTGGAGCAAGTTGAAATAAGACTAAAAGAAGATTCTAGAATAATCACCAAATTATAGATTGTCTTTGGAACCATAGACACTATCATAAGCCTTGGTTTTTAGTGTCGATACTATTGTATTAACCTAACATACATTTTTTCTATGGATTACCTGTTTAGAAATGATTTGACCACCTGTATGTTTATGGGTTTGTCATCACCTTATTTTTGGTGCATTCAAATCTAGGTCATGGACTATCACTCCTTATGAAATTATAAAAATCTAGTTCTTCATCTTCATAGTGACCATAGGAAAAATGGGTTAGTGTGAATATGGAGTCTAGATGACCCTAAAGACCCCTCTATCAATGAATCCTACCCACATAGCCAATACTCTAAAGAGGGCCTCAGGTTGATTTATTTCTACCCTATGTGTTGGCTTTTGTGTGAATAATGCAATATGTGGAATGCAAGTACAATAGTGACCTAGCTTGTAAGTTGGCAACTCAAGCATGTTTATGTGTTGTCCCCATGACTTATATAAAAATATGAGAAAATAGAGAAGATTTTCTTTATATAATGCTTGATTGAATTATTTGATAAGTTGCCTTGGTTTGTGCTAGGTTACATTTTTTATGTGAGTAATGAATGAGGACTAATTATGAATATATACCACTCTTATCTTTATAAAAATAACATTAAATCATTTAGGACAACCATTATATTATATTTATTTATCAAATTATATGACTTTTAGGGCACTGGACACCTATGTCAAGGTAGGAAACTAGTGTTGACATAGGGGTATGGGAATGATGCTTGGGTCTTGGTAGTTACGAAAAAGGTATAGGATTATAAATTATTGGGGCATAAGATAAAAATATTTTAGGCATAAGGTTGTTTATACAAAGATATAGGTTTATGGGCACAAGATAAAACATATTAAAGACTTCTAAAAGTAGGAAAGATTCAAAATTGAGGGGAACAACCAAGGTCTAAGTTTTCCAAGTTTACAAGACTAATGTGTTATATAATACATAAATATCATCTACACCCTCCCTTATATGGTTTTTTAATCTTAAAAAATATTTATAAATGATTATGATTACATGTCTTGGTAGTTCCTCTTAATTCTACCATTGGTTAAAAAAGTGTTTGAGGACACCAGTACTGACCATTTTATTTGTCCCTTTATTTCCTTCTCTATAAATATGTGATATTGAAACTTAATTGAATTGTTGTGAGATCATTTTGTCATACTCTATATCTTTTTGGATATACCAAAATGGTTTAATTTTACCCAATAAGAAATTAAGTATGTTTAAATATTCCCCTTTGATAGTCATATATTAAATATGTATCCTAGATACTAGCTAGATTCCCCAATGGGTCATTGTGGCTTTAATAACATGATTTATTTTCTATCTTAGAAGACCAACATAGGCCAACATTATTAATCCTTTAAATTTATTGATGATCAACTATCTACCATCTAATCTTGGGTTTCCTTTGTCTACCCCATCAAAGTATAATTTCATCTAAGGTCTAATTTATTTAGACCACTTAACCTATGATATATCTACCTTCAAGTGTTGGTCACTCACTAAAAAGGAAATCTTCTAATTTTTTAAAATGAGAGTGACTAAATTGGGAAGGGGAAGCATAATTTTGGATGTGAACAGATCCTAATTTACTTATATGAATTCAAAAATCCTTTGATCAGTGATTATTTGACATGAAGCTTTATTTTTGAAGATATATTTATTCTTGCATTTCCAGATGCCCCAGAAAAGGTGGGGAAGATCTAAGTACCAAAGAAGTAAAAATAAGGTATTTTCCAAGGGGTTTCCATTATTTAATGAGATTGATTATAGAGTGTGGCCTATCACAATAAATTTTAATAATATTCAAGATAAAGTATACAATTTTGAGGCAAAAAATCACTCCGAGAATAAATGATATATAGATTATTCATTACATTTGCATAAAACATGCTTGTTGGGAATTAGAAGTCCTCTCTTGACTAGAATATCAATAATGAAAACCTTATTATGAGTATATAACTAGAATAATATATTAATCTTAGGGGTGAGATTCTTAATCCATAGGTATTTCTATATAAATCCATTTTCTTCCAGTTCTACATTAACCAGGTACCTTGACTTGATCAAGAATTCTCCATTAGTGTCCACTGACTAGATAAGCTCATATTTTTGGGGAAAGAGACTAATGTGAGTATGTTGGATAATTTGGTTAAGGGATAAGATATTGTGAGATGTAACTTTAGTAATGTTTTTAATCTATAGTAATTTATAGGTCCTTTTTCATTGATCTCTTCCGGGTAATCTTTCACATTAGGTCTAAACTCATCCTTAAATTCATGACTAGGATTTATCTAAGGAGAATTAAAGGCTATAAGATACTAAAATAGCCAAGGATCATTAAAAAAATTTAATTTATTTCCATCCCCAATGTTCCTCTTATTTCCATTTTTAGAAGACATCTACTTCTTTTGTTGGATTCCTAAAATATAGAATTGTTATATAGATGTTCTTCTATTAGGAAACTATCTTATTATGTATCCATAAGGTATTTGGATTTTATGATCCTAGTCCATTATTTATATTATTTAATTAATTTCCATTCTTACTTTATTATTAATGCTTGATTCATCTTCTTAACCCTTCATAAAACTAAACCTCCTTTTCCTTTAGGTAGGCAAGCTTTGTCCCAACCTACAAGTGGGAATATAAATTTTTCTTTGGTGCCCTTCCAAAGTATTTTTTATAAGTTTTATAATTTAGTAAAAATGTTTCTATGAATGATAAAGAGGTACATGAAATAGATAAGTATACTTTAAATTGAAATTTTAAGGATGTAGAGTTACCCACCTAAGAGATAAGTTTGCCCTTCCATCCAACGGATTCTATCAAAGAGTGGGTTCCATAATTTTGATGTAATTATTATAATGAATAGAAGTAGGCCTAAGTAGAAAGAAAGGATGTTTTTTATCTGACATCCCGTAATTTTGGATAGCTTTTTCTAAAGGTCTTTAGGAGTGTGATTGAATAAAAGGTAGCTCTTTGAAAAATTAATACATTACCATAAACCACCTCATAGTTATTAATAATAGTATTGAAATCCTTAACTTCCATAATTAAAGCTCCACCCATAAAAAATGTGTCATCCACAAATTGTTGGTGTGTGATTGGGATTGTTCTTTGAGCCACATTGATTCCTTTGAATATTCCTATGGATCTAGCCTTTTCAAGGCTTCTTATTAGAGTTGTATCCATCATTATGAAGAGATAAGGAGAGAGAGGATATTATTTTAAAAGTCATCTTCCCATGGGGAAAAATCCTTTAGGGATGCTATTGATGTTAATTGAGTACATAGGGGAAGAGATAAAGGCATATATCAACCCTATGACTATTAGGATGAAACTAAACTAGTGTAGAACCCTGTCAAGGAACTTCAAGGAGACCCTATCATAAGATTTATTCATGTTCAATTTGAGGAACACACCTTATATTGTTTAACTCATCATTAAGTGAATTGATTCATGATAAATGATGATTTCATATGTGATTTGTCACCAAAAACAAAGACACATTGTTGTCTAGCAAAAACCTCTGAGATAATTTTTAATCTCATGACCAAGGTCTTTGCATAGATATTATATAAAGTGGTATGCAAACTAATTGGTCTAAAATCTTAAAGTTGACTGGAACCCACTTTTTGGTTGATTAAAACTAGGAAAGTGTTATTAAATTATCTAAGGATGGTTCCTAATAGGATTAATTAATTAATGTTTTCCACTACTTCAAGTTGAATTATGCCTCAAAACCACTAAAATAAGAGAGGAGGAAGCCATATGGGCCCAAGGCTTTGTCATCTTCCATAGAGAAAATAATTGTCTCAACTTATTCAATAGATGGAGGTTTAATGATGTTGGAATTTTATTTTTGGTTAATAACCCTTAGAAGAATCTCTAATAATCAGTCTTCATTGTTAGGGTCAGATGGTGAGTTGTTCGAGAGGAGATATTTGAAGAACTTGGTGATTTTTTCCTCCATTTTAGATTCCTCCATGTAAGATTTTCCATCATCCTTCATAATTCAATAATATCTTTTGGCATTCTAGTTCATGGATGTTGATTAATGAAATAAATTAGTGTTATTATCACATTTTAACAATAATCATCTTAAATTTTGGTTCTAAGATGTTTCCTCTTATTGAGGTCAACATACCCCAATTTATAAAACATGGGGACCCTTGTGTCAAATTATGCAAATTTGTTCCTTGAAATAGAAAATTCACTTGATCAGAATATCATTAACATGTTTGTACTTTATTTATATCTAAATATCACCCACACATGTTATTGTTAGTATATTTTTTCATGGTTTGGTTGGCCCTTATCTAAAGTGCTAACATTGGATTTTTGTGTTTCAGGTTATAGGTCCAATAAAGTCTACTTGGAATGAACAATGCTTTGATTTCATGATTTAGTGTTAACTTGATTCTTTACTAACCTTTGATTTTTTAGATTCATATTTGAATAGATAAACACTTAATACAAGTTTAATCTAAGTACTTGATTTGAATCTGGTAGGAACTTTTTATGGAGGAAGATTTTAAATAATGTTATGGGCTTAGTTTATTTTTATTTCCTAGATTAGACCACATGAATAATAGAAAGTTATAAAAGGGGGTCTCAAGACATAAAATGGAATAAGCATGGATGTTGAGACTAAGGTTTAGTCATGTTTTTCAACATGACCAAACCTTAGTCTCAACATCTATGCTTATTCCATTTTATTTCTTGAGACCCCCTTTTATAACTTTATATTATTCATGTGGTCTAATATAAATGCAGAGTCCTTTTGTTGTATTTCTAATTGTCATGTTTTATAGTTTAAACATGTAGTTTTGGGATTTTCCTTTAGATTTTTGTCTTGAATGAATTACCCTTAGGGGTTTCTATTTTAGATACTTTTTCTAATTAATTTCAAGATATTTTTCAAGAATTATATTGGGACTTATGCAATTGGCCTATTCTTTCATAATTGTCTATGTTAGGACAATTATTTTAGACATTTTGTCCCAAACAATTTCCCCATGGACTTTTCTATCACACATTTTGCTTGATAAAATTACCCTTCAAAAATTTTGTTTCAAAATAAATTTCCCTTCAAAACTTTTATTTTGAAACAATTTTCACTTTGGGGGAAATGCGTCAGACATTTTGTCTAAGATAATTTCCCCAAAAGAATGATCTTTTAGAACTTTCATAGGTACCCTTCGACCTTTTTCAAAGAGCCCTTTGCCTTAATAGAATTATCGTTTAGAATTTTTGAAGGTACCCTTTGGATTTTTTCAAAGATATTTTTACCTTCATATAATTATCCTTCAAAACTTTTGAATGTACCATTCAGGATTTTTGTGAAGGGTACATACCCTTTGGGTTTTTTTAATGACCCTTTGAGATTTTGAACATACCCCTCAAGTTTTCAAAAATGACCCTTTGCACTTTTGTCATAAAACATTTATTTTTTATGTAAAAATCCTAAAATAATGATCTCAAGGGCACATACCCTTTGGCCTTTGTGTAATTTATCCTTCATAGGTTTCAAAATGGACCTTTGCCCTTTAATATTTCCCTTTGGAAATTTTGTTTCATCAGAATTATCCCTTTGTGGGAAATGTGTCAGACATTTTATCTAAGACAATTACCATGAAATATTGATCTTTACTATATTTTAAATGTACCCTTTAGAGTTTTGAAGGTACCCTTTGGCTTCTTTAAAATGATCCTTTGGGTCCTTTTTTGACTTGACTAATTCCTTTAGTCTTTTTATCCTGGTCATTTTACAAGATGAAATATACCCCATGGGATAATTTATTTATACATTTTACCCAATAAATTGGTCTTTAGAACAATTTCCTTGGATAAAATCCCCAAAACAATTCACCCAAAAAAATTTGCTCGGGACAATTTCCCCGAGACATTGATTTCATCCGACTCTTTTGTGTTGTGATCATTTTAATATGTTTTAAACTTTAGCCTAAGACTTTTTATTAAAGCCTTATTTATTAATGAAAAATGAGAAAATTAATCTAAGGATTTAGCTTAATTTCTTATTTTTCCCATGCCCTAACTTTGATATTTCATATTATCTGTAGGAACCAATCTCACTTGGATTAATGGACATGTTTTTGGGATGATCATGACTCACCCCCTTCTAATATTTCTAATTTTTTTTATGGTATTATAGAATCAATTGAATATCATTTGAGAATAATCATGTTTAATTTTTAATATTTTCTTTATTTATTCTTGGTCTAATATTAGTTAAATCCATGTTTAAGACATGCCTGATGTTTTCACCTAGACCCCCTTTTGAATTGAATTCAAACATGCATGGGAAAAAATTCTAAACCTTAGGTTAAAAATCTTAGTTTGGTATAAATAAATGCATGTTCCCTTTGTAATAAGGCTTAGCCTATGTCTTATCTTAAGGATTATCATATTTCTTAATACGATAGAAACCTTAGGCTAAGACTTGATGCTATGTCTTTATTATATACGTGGTCTTTTTTGTTATAAATTTGACTAAAATATTACTCCTAAAGTCTAATTCATGTTTATTAACATAAATGATACCTTAGTATTTATATTTTATCTTAATTTTTGTATATCTATGATTCCTAACCTAAACATTATGTTTGTTCACATGATCAATGACCCATGTTTAATTAGGCAAAGTTAATCGAAAGGTGCGAGACATGACTAGATCAATGATTTGCATTCATTGAAATGATATGGATCTAATAGAGCATGAAAATCATTTAAAATTCAAGCCTCAACCAAAGAGTTAAATCCTAAACATGCTCTAAAGATCTATGGTCTACATGAGCTTGATACTATCGATTAAATTATGCATGCAATGTTAGAACATCAAAGGTTCCATGGAGCTCTATGTGGGTGACAAGTGTCACCATCATAGGAGCCTAGAGTATAGATCAAATGATGCACATGAGCCTAGTAAAAAGAGAATAAAATCACTAAGTAGTCACCACATGACACATGAAATAAACAAGATGAACTAAGAAGTGACAAATGGAAAGATCAAAAAATAGTTCCAAAGATGTGTTTAAAATTGATAGTTGTATGCTCATCAATGACATTCATGTAGATTATAGTTAATAGCCACATGGATATCAAATTTAAGATAATATAAAA
This sequence comes from Torreya grandis, assembly GCA_037957365.1. Lineage (NCBI taxonomy): Eukaryota > Viridiplantae > Streptophyta > Pinopsida > Cupressales > Taxaceae > Torreya > Torreya grandis. Next base: position 2,625,393 of record JARHVA010002160.1, on the reverse strand, counting down.
CCCTAGGGATGTGATTAAAATTTATGGTCACATGCCCATCAAATATTCCCATGAAGATGTTAATTGATTATTGCGCCAACATCAAATTTAAGATAGTTGTTTAGATCCAAAGATCTACATGCCGTATTGATTCATGCAAACATATTAGATGGTATGAGATCAAAGTTTAATTTATAAAGGCAATGATCATATTTTATACATTGATGAGTAGGATGCCACAAAAATACCACATCAAATCCATGAGGGTATAATGTGTTGAACTGGAGACCTTACGAACTAGGTAATGTGAAAAATATTTACCATGGGCTAATAATAGTCCAACGAACCATGAAGATCTTTTAGCAATGTAGGGGTTCCAAAGATTAAGTTAAATAAGAATATTATTATTATAACTAGAATTGTATAACATTTTAAGTGGAATAGTTTGTTTGTGAAGGCATGTGTTTTTTTTAAAACACACTCCCTATAAATTAGTCCAATAGGAAATTCTAGTGTATTTCTAGAACATTTTTTGAAAGGACAAGTATCCCTACACTTATAATTTTATGATTGGATATGGCTGATCGACATGCTTCCTTACACCTTATAAAATGAGCATTGTCAATTATAAATAAGAGGGAGCTTTTGAGCCAAAAACGTTTGTAAACTTTGATCATTTAATGCAAGTGATGAATTCTAAAAATATTGGCCATATTCATTTGAATAATTTGTTATTATGGTTTCTCTCTTATTTATTTTCTCTCATTTCTAGATTTGAATAGTTCTTGTGAAATTTTGGTGTGCACCTTTTAATTGTAGACTTTTAAACTTGTGCTAATTTTAGGATGATTGAAAGTTCTCTAGTTCATTTCATTTTATTTACTCTTCATGCATTTGGGCTAATGATGTTTATTTGTAAGGTAAATCTTTAAAGTGAACTTAGTTATTATCAGTAATCTTCTAATTCCTTAGATGTTTGCCTAATTTTATTAATATTTGAACTCATTATATTTTGTATTATACATTGGTTAATTACATTCTTTGAGCAAATTTGAACTTTGTCATGATGTTTTGGATGAATATTGACAACACCACTTTTTCCTTACCCTTCCCTTTACTTCTTTTCTAACTAGATCACTCTAGCTTAATTACCATTGTAAATATTCATCTTAGATTAGTATTTAGATTATATTTCATCATAATTACTAATATTAGCTAATATTTCTTCATTATTTTCAAATATATAGGCCAAGGTGGCTCCCAACCACAAATCTTTATAAATATTTTGAAACAGTCTACTTGATTTGCCTTTGTTCCATCAATGGATGAAAATATTATCTCAACCTCTAACTAATGCATTGAATTCTAAAATGAGAAGTGTTATTTAAATACTTGGAGTACGTATGATACATATTAAGGCATCAAAACCTCTTTAGCCTCCAAGTTGTGGAAAGATATGAGGATGTCCTTTTCCTTTTTTATAAGATGGATGTTTAATCCATTTTTTATAGTTTATTCTTTAATTCTACCTAATTATTTATTTATGTTTTTTTGGGGGAGGGAATATGATCCTAAAAACCTCTTTGTTCAATATTTTAATTTTTTTCTTGACAAATTTAAGAATAATAATAGTGATATACATGTGTGTCCTAGAAATAGGCTCTTTCCACCATTATTTGAGAGACTCTATCAAATATGAATGGAATGTACACATTTTTTCCAAACATAAAAGGAAAGATTTTTATCTTCATCATTCTTTCCCTAGTCAATACAATTTGGTTGTTATTTGACCTGATTATGGGGATAGAGGTAAGGGAGAGAGGTAAGGATGTTGATATATTTAATATCCTAATTCATGGAAACCAAGAATCTATCCAACCTTACTAGAATATTTTTTTTCACCTAATCATCTATTCGACCAAGAATAAGGATTTCCCTTGAGTTACACATCTAAAATCCCTACTTTAGATATCAATTCATTCATGTTAATCATGTTATCATTGAAATATTACACCCCACTTTTTTCTCCATGGGAGATAAGGGTGATTTTAAGTCTCTTATTATTATCAATTTATGTTCCTCATTATTTTTCATATTTATTCAAAATATCTCCAAAGATTTTTGTTCCCATGATTAGAATTACATGCATAGGTGTGTGATAAAATCCATTATGTGTTATTTATAACATACTTTAAGTGAATAGTAATGTGGCTTCCATTTTTTATCAATATAATTACCAAAAATGCTTGAGGGTTCCATAAAACTATGAGACCCCCTATAATTCCTTTATAACTACTTCATATGCTCCAATTTTAATTCCAAACTTTGTTAGTACTAAGAGAGACTATCTATTCTACATCTTATTTTTTTAAGTAAAATAATTTGAGGAATATGATTAATAAATAAATTCAAAATTAATCTCTATTTTATATGGTTGTTGATCCCACTTATGTTTGATGAGATGATCTTGTTTTTTTAATATTCAGAAACTATTTAAGGGTCTTTTGAGTACCCATTGCCACTTCTTTCTCTATTTATTTCTTTCTAGTTTTTTTATTTAGGGTACATATCTAGGGAATTGGTTCTTCACACACTTACACTTTCTTATTACCTTTCCTAGTGTTGATTTGTGTCCACTGACCTTCCTATTTTCCTTTGTCTCATTAATTTTGTTTTGCTAATGAGAATTGACCCTATTCTATAGTGTTAGTCTTGGACCTCTCATATTTCTTCTAGGTGGGAGTTGGTTTGAGCTTGGTCTCTAGATTCACAAGAGTTTGGGATAGAATCTCCTTTACTGGTCCTAATCCTGATACTATTTTTTTATGATACTTGGTGTAAATAGATATGAACCTTTTATTGATCCATCACTCAAGGTTTTGAATTATTTTATAGGCATGTTTATATCATCCACTAACTTTTATTTGGATTTGCCTTCCATATTTTTGTTGTTGTTAGCTCATTTTTGGGGATTTACATGGTCTGAAGGTTCATCACTATTTTTTTTACTTGAAGTGTCCTCCTTTGAGCCTAGTACTGAGTGGTTACAAAATGTTCTATTTAAGGTCCATTGTTTGGGATGTCTCCTCATCTTGGGTGTTTATGGGATATTTATTTACCCAAAGGGGTTTTTTAGGCTCAGAGACATATTATTTTGGCACCCTTTTTCTATGTGGTTTAGAACATTATAGGATTTACAAATTTCTACGTCTCTTTCATATTTTATTTTTTATTCCATTACCCATATTTTGACATGATTTTGATGGAGTGTTATAGGGGTCTATTTTATAGGATGAATATGTTGAATCTAACATCCACCATCCTCCTTCTAGACTTTGTTATTAAATCAAGCATTATTAGTTGGCTTAAGGCCTTATTAAAAACCCATGATAACCTATAGCTCCTAGAATTCCAATTGAAGCTCTATTAAATTCATCAATTTAAGTGAATTTCCCATTTTTGTGCTATTCATATTGGTTCTATATTTCCTCATCTTGAGTGTAAGGTTAGACTTTCCTATGAACCAATATTTTTCAATGATAATATGCTAAATTGATAGATATTTTTTCTTAATAATGTTTATGTAAGACTATAAACATTTTCATTGCATCTATTTTTTCATTTTATTATTTAGTTGTTAAATGTCAATAATTATTTTTTAGATAAAAATGATAGATGAAATATTGAGATGAAATCAATCTTACAATTTTATTTGTGATTATAAGATGTGTATAAATACGACTTTTATTTTTTAATCTTGAATGTTAATTCCAATTTAAATCATACTTGATTAAGAGTTTGAAGTTAATTTTTATTTTAAGTTCTCTATTACCTTCATAATATTCTTTAATATTATTTGTTGGTATTATTAAATATAAATTTGAATGATTGTGTTATTTTTTTGAATAATTTATGTTTTTTCATCTTACTTAGGTAATTGTTTACATTTGTTACATCATTTTATTCTATAAAAATATTTTCTATAAATTTTAATTTTATTTCACAAAAATATCAATAATATATATATATATATAGATATATATAGATATATATATATATATACATATATATACATATATATATATATATATATATGTATATATATATATATATATATGTATATCTATATGTATATGTATATATATATGTATATATATATATATATATATGTATATATATATATATATGTATATATATATGTATATGTATATATATATATATGTTTATATATATATATATTTATATATATATAGAGATATATATATATATATACATATATACATATATATACATATATATATATATATATATATATATATATATATATACATACATATATATATATATACATACATATATATATATATATATATGTATGTATATATATATATATATATTAAATAAAAATATAATGTCATTATAATTATAAGTTTCAATATAGATGTGTTAAAACTAATATTTTCAATTTTGACAAGATAAGTTAATGTTTTAAATATTAGGTACATGTAAGTAGGGACTCTCATGATAATTGCCAAAATATTAATATAAGGTTGTTTCATAGTGTGGGTTGTAGTGGGTAGCATTAAAGCTACCACATAATGAGATATTGATGAGGAATATTACAACCCCTAACCTTCTCTTCACTTTATCACACATAAAGATATTAGGGATCACCCCACCCCTCAAGCACCTCAAAAGTCTTTGGAAATTATGGTTGAGGAGGTATAATTTTATGTTTTTTATTTAAATTAAAGTATTTCAATTAATTATAATATTACTATCATAAATGATAACACATTTTTTTAATATATCATTTATATTTTGTTTTATGTTATTTATTATTCATTAACATATTATTGGGTATTTATGAAACTTATACTGACATAGTCATGATTAAGGGTCTTAATGAAGATATTACTTATATTATACAACATATATAATAATTTATTGGAAAAAAAATTATTAATAAAATGGGATATTACACATAAGATCTCACATACACTCTCACCCACACAACCCATAGGATTAAAAAACTACAATGTTTCTTGTTATACTCACACTGATTTGATTTTAAATATTTCATTGATTTGCCACAGATTTGTGTATAGATCTATGATTAATAGAAATCCAACTACTAAACTTTAGATTATTACCCCATGGGTTTTATAAATGTCTCTCACAAGTTTAGGGGTGTATTTATATATGCACACAATCCACCTACTTACATTAATTCATTCACCTACCCATTATTTACCTAGAAATTAAATTATCATAATAATTTAAAATGTATCACAATAATTAAATTCTAAATAGGGTACCATAATAACACATCATTACCTTAACACATAACAATGTGACATTAAATGACCTATCTTCACAAGATCAATCATAATGAATCATAAATAAAATATGCACATAGAATTTTATAAGTGGGGTATGTAATAAATTTTAACTTGCATGATGTGTGACAACATTTAATTACATAACATCAAAATATTTTAGAAAAACTCCAAATAAGAACTTGGGTATCAAAAGTTTTTGCAAGGCTCCAACATAATGTTGCTACATAGAACATGACTAAATTCTCTAACTGGTCATCTAAGATAATAAGTTATCTATCTATATACACCAATGAATTGTATAAGAGAAATTTTTTTTCACATGAAAAGGTTGTGAAAATATTATATAAAAGGATTGTGCATAAAAAATGATTTGTGAAAAAAATGTAAGGTAATTATCTATACACTTAGTATTTTCTTTTAGTTGAGGTAAGAATTAAATTTTACCTAGATGATCCTACATCATACACCTTGGGTAATAAAATGTGTGATCATGGTGCTCACACAATAGGGATAGGTGGTAATACCATGGTTTAAAACATGGTATAAATACCTTGTGACACCATTTTTATATGTGTAAGAGTTTTCACGTTATAGTTTGTTTAGATAAAAACTTAGACACAACTTGTTTTCCTCCACCAAAACCTATATGTACCTATATTTATATATCTCCCATTATTTTTATATTTATCTCATTTATATATGTTAGTAAATACTATCTCAATCTTTAATAAAACACTACCATTGAAGACACTATAGGATTTTAATGGTTTGCAAGCTCACTTTCCTTCCTCTTTGTGAAATCATTCTCCATATTTATTTACTCTACATCATCTTCTCAAATTATTCATAATTGACTTTGTGAATGACTAAATGAGTTTGGTGAATAATAAATACTTTATTATTCATGGAAAGATTAATAATATATCTTTCTCCATCCTAATTGACATGAATAATATCATCTCTCCCATCATACATTATCTCATGATCTTACTACCATGACCTCACCCAAAAAAAGAATGACATGTATCTATCTATAGGACATCTCAAAAAAAACTTATCCATGTATTTTAAAATATTCATATCCAACTCAAATAATTAGTACATAATGTTATACTAATACTCAACCAGCAAAGATAAAATTTAAGGTCTTAGGTCTATCTTATTTTCTAAACCCAACTTCATCACCATTTATAGGGGCATTAGATTTTACATACTTCCACTATCCACTAGAAATTAATAGAATCTACCTATTATATTACACTTGGTATATAAAATTTCTATTATTTTTATTTCCCCATTATTATTTCCTATGGCATTCATGATTATTATAGCTAAAATTAAAATATATCCTTACTTAGACTCCTCTCCATGTGTAGGTGACTCCATGGACTCAATGTATGATTGTATAGCTTGTGTACTACTACCAATCCATCTCATATATGTTATTTTATTTAATTTTTCATACACTCTTATAGGGTTTTAATATTTACTTGTAACATTATATTTTAAATATATGTATATGCACTAATTATGTGCACACTTATCCATATCCTATTAATAAATAACAATATGAAATAAGTAATGGACTTAACTAAATTTGGAAATTAATAAAAAAATACTTTAAATAAGACTTTTTATACAAGTATTATTTAAATAATACTTTTTATCCAATTAATCTTGTCTCCAAATCTAACCATAGCCTCCTTTTTATCTATATAAAATCATACATGGCTAGTGGCAAAATTAAATTTTTGTAAGAGAGTTACTATGGTTATACTAGTGAATTTAGGACAAAGATATTAATATAAAGATGTGGTTATGTAAACTAGAATAAATATGTGTATTGTATTTATTTAAGGTTTCATTATATATAGATAGCATTGTGGGTGTTTATCTTATGGTAACTAAAATGATTCTAGAATTATTTTAATAATTTAATACTCTTTCCATCATTGTGTGCATTAAGGTACTCATAACCATAATTTCCAACTTTCTCTCACCTAAAAAACGTTCCTCCAAACCTTATTCTTCTTCCTATACTTAAAATATTCCTTCCTCTTATGGTAGTTTTTCCTCATATCACTTGTTGCACTTGTGTATCTATCTCACCTTCCTTAATCCATCAGTCATGCTTAGGTTTTTTTTACCATTTTCAAACTTCCCTATGATTTTCATAGTAATTACCTTGTGACAAAAAATATCCTCTAATCTTTAAAAAAAGGATATGCTTCGTCTACCATAAAAAATTTCACTATGTTAATATCATATTGGATGAACCATAGTATTTGATTCATAAATCATGGAATACTTATATTAATATATCTCACTATGATCACCCTAGGTAGTGATATTGTAGAAAATTTATGCTCAAGCTATGATAACCTACAACTATATTCTTTGTCTCAATAGTCTAAGATTATAATTAGGTCAATAAAATAGAGCACTAATATAATTGGATGAATGGGTAAGTACCTAAGATATTAATATACTTATAAGAGGTAAATACATAGTAAAATGCTAAGATAAAAGTGTTCTAAAGCCCTATACTATGACATAGCGGATAGCTCTCACTAAGGATCAATGTAGATATATGATTGTAATAATGATTCAAAAGATGTAAATAAAATAAATGAATATAAAAGGTAAATTAAAAATAAATTATGGCTAAAGTATTTTAAATATGGTAGGAAAATACAATATAACTAATATAATCTAGACATAGAACTATATTGGGCTGGCTGATATACTACAAGGAAGGAAAAAGTACAAAATAAATTGTATTAGCTAGGCCAATATATTAAGATATTAGGAATATAATGAATTTGGATGTAAAGTAGACAAAATATTATAAATAAATCAAATTATAAAATTTTATAATAATGTTAGTGATGATGTGAAATAATATTATGCAAACATATCTCACAAAGTACCATGAGTCGATCCCACCCCATTCCCAATGCACCTTTTAAGGCATGCACTTATGTAGATAGATGTATCAAAAATTAGATAAAATATAAATTTTAAATGATATGATAAATTTAAAAATATAGTTTTTCTATATGTGCTCCACTCAAAGCTCATCATGTGTTGCAACAATGTAACATGTGGTGGTGGTTTGGGATATATATATAACAACAAAAAATAGCATAAATACTAAAATAAATGAAATTAAATAAGATGTAAATATTTAACTTCACTTATATTTTTATTTTTATATAATTATTAATGTGTTGTATCTAATAGATGGAGACCATCGATAATAAGGAAAGGCCGACTTGAAAAACAAGATAAAAAGCAATATGTTTATAGAATTTTTTTATTATCACTTAAAATTATCTACCTCAAGGATTATAAGGCTTATTTTGGTTTGTGAAAAGGACCCATGAAAATAAATATATGGGAAAAATATGTAATTTTTTGTAAAATAATTAAAAATCTAAACTTTTAATTTTTTTTTACTATAAATAGGTAAAATAGTTTTTTACAAATTAGCTATTTTTCAAAAAATAGAGGTTTAGTGTCTAAGAATATCATTACAACAAGCAATGGCTCATAGAAGTGTAAGATGTTTCATCAAAGAAAGAATTATATACCTATATGTATAAGGTTTTATTAATGTTTAATATTTTTAGTTTTAGTAAATGAACAAGATTTAGGAAATCTAGGCATTGGGGAAAACCTATGTAAAAAACTTTTCCCCAACAAGTGAAAAAATGAAGATAAAATTAGGATGGATAGTGGTAGTTAAAAATTAAAAATTAGGGCCAATAAAATAAATATGCACATTTAATAAACTATATTTTCTATGTTTATATAGTTTGTAATGATTAATTTTAACTCACATTTTCCACCATAGGGTATGGATGACACAGTTGAGTAAGATGCTAGCCTATACCATTGAATATCACTGATGGAGTAGGAAATTAATGAAATGGATGATACTATAGGGTATGAATAATAGTTTTGGATAATTATGTATGGACAGTGTAGATGGATGTTTAAGTGATACAATAGAAAAAAATAAGGTTGACACCATAGGGTATGGCTGATGTAGTATAATTATGTAGTGGATAATGTTGTAGGGTATGTTTGATGCAGTTAATATTTTTTCATGGATGGTACCATAGAGCATGTCTAGTGTAGTTGAAAATTTTACATGCCAAATACTATGGGGTATGGCTGATTTACATTATAAAAATGGGGAAATGAATGGTACAATATAATGTAGAGACCATTTTGATTTTAATTATTATTATTTAGTTTGTAATTATATTTTATATTTTTGGATCAAAATATGATTGTGGTTTATTTCTTGATATTTTCAAAGACAAATTTGAATATATTGTATCATAGATTCAAACTTGATACCAAAATTTTTGGAGAGACTATCGAAATAATATAAATCTCAAATAGTGACATTGATATTTGGAAGTATCATGGATATGGGATGCATGCTTATAAATTTGGAGCTCATCACCATGTTTATAGAGTGATGCAAGAGGACTAAATACATGTTCTAGGGGGAGGTAGAAAGGTATGTCATGTTGTGTTTTCTAATTATAGGCATGTTGATGGTATGTGACATGCCATAATCAGTTGATGAGATAAGGGAGATATGCTAGTGAGCTATGGGATTATATAAATATGATGAGTGTAATATCATCATATTATTTTTTCAATTTACATCTCAAGCATTCCAAATAGCGTAAGGGCCTTATAAAACTTATGAATATACACATGTTGTGTCGTAAGTATAATGGGGTGGTGATAATGTATATTATTATGATGTGAGAGTATACATTGGAGTAAGGTAATTTTTATGATATGGGAACTATAATATAGGTAAAACTCATATATTATTTATATGGTGTCTAATTAGTTATATCAAAAAAAAATCAACCCCATGATTATCTTGGGTTATGGGATGAATGACAAGTTCACCATGTATAGACTATAAAGGTTATATTTTGTGGTAGATTATTATATCCCTCAAGCTGGGATATGGTCATAGGGCCACACAATATGAATGATCCCTCATTTTATTGAATTTGATACCATTAAGATGGAATAGATTGTGTGGATGTCATATAGGGGCAAAATGGACATGTGACCATATTGGCCAACCATAGTGTAGGAAAAGAGATGAAGACAAATTAATGGGCATTATACTTGGTTGGTTGAGCCACATCTATGTGGTCATTTACCAATAGATTATATTACCACATCTAGTGGTTCATTTAAAAATCTCATCTTATTGGGTGAGGAATGATAGAGAGCCACATGATTAGGGGGATGATGCATGTTATTTATAGTCATAATTATGAGACCTAATTAGCCTATGGTAGATAGACGATGGCATCAGTGATAATGATAAACATAAGGAGAGGGTAGAGGTGGGAAATAAGTAACTTATTTATAGAGATAGGTGGATCCATAGGAGAGATGGAACATACATGGTGAGATTTAGATGCCACCACAAAATGGTATGGTAGTCCACTATGGAAGATGGATAGGGGTCAACATAATTATAGCCATGAAATAGACATGTGTTGGGTAGGATAGGTGATGGAATGAAAATAGGTATGAAAACTTTAAGTTTATGTTATTACTTTTATTTTCTTATAATTATAGATATACACACTTGGTAATAATGATAGATATGCTAGATTTGGATATATATTTGAGATGTGATGTCAATTTTCGTTTTTGTTTTATAGATGTAGTAGTGGAAGAGGAATGGTGGTAGACTCTTATGGAAAAATATCACTATGATATTTAAAAATACATGCTACTTAAGAATGATACCAATGATATTTTAGATGCTTTAGCACCCTCAACTAGAATACATACCTGATAGGTTAATTTGGTGGATTAACATTCATATATCTTGAATGCATGCAATTAGAAATGCATTAGATATATAAATAAATCTTAACTCAGAGAAGATAGATATTACTTACACTTATAAATGGGGATACATTAGTTAATTAGGAACATGACTAATATGGATCTACTACACCCAATTAGGGGATATACTACCACAATAAGATCACGAGGGAGTGTTCTAAAGCCTTCAATTAAGAAAAACTATGCAATAACCCTAACTAAATCATATGTTTTCATATTCACTATACTAATAACAATTAAAGCAAATAAAAATAATCTAGTTCTCACCACATCTTGTGGAAAAAATTGGTGGTAATAAACAATAAAAATAAACATGCATAAGAGACATATACTCACATCAATGTATATGGAATACTAATGCATAGAAGATAAGTACAAATGCATATCTATCTACTCTTACAAAGGAGGAAATTTTTTTAAAATACTTCCCTTTAAAGATGAACCCATAGATCCTTAATCTCTCCCTTGGAAAAGGTACTTTTCAAGAGGTTTTTTTGGTATGTAAGGATGACAAAGATAAATTATATCTAGGCTACACAACCTATAAATGTATACAAAATACCTTTCCATAAGATAAGATCCATATCTTAAAAGAAAGTATGAGACCCTAAGCTTTATCATCATGTAGAATGGTAGATAAGCATATGCATAATATATCTACTTCTTCTTCTCTTCTCTAAATAATTGCAAAATGATTGTGTATATATAGGTAGATTTAACACTAAACCCTATAAAAAAAATTGGTCGATATGGTCGATCCAGTTGATATAATATCATTATTAAAAAAAAACTTACTAGGTCATGGGCTAGGTCAGCCAAGAGCTGACCTAGACCCTAAATAAATTTTTCCAATAATATTACAAGGTTGACCCAGTCAGCCTAGTCATGTAAACTATCACAAGAGGTTTTAGGTTAGGAAAAGGGGTATTGAAGGTGGTAAAATAATGGAGTGTGAAAAATAGAACAAGCATATATGAATGATTTTTGGGAGATAAACGTGTAGATAACAAGTGGAAAATGGGATAATAATCCTATAAAGTACCAATAGTATGCCCACCCCTTTCCAAGTACATGCATTAGGGCATGCACTTAGAGAGATTAAGACTAAATGTGTTCCTATAAGATAAAGAACATCATTAATTAATAAAAGTTTATAAATATTATGTGTATACATATGCCCCACTCAAAGCTCATCATGTGTCACACAAGTGTAACATGGGATGGTGCTTCAGGAATATAACATGATGACATATAATGATGATGATAAATAAAGTAGAGTAAAGAGTAAAAAGATAAATGAAAGGACATCATTAAATAATGCATACCTTTACTTACCTTAGCATTGTAGATAAATAAGGAGCTGAGAGAGATGTGAAGGCATCCAATGTGAGGAAAATTAGGCAAACCTATAGAGATTAGTGTAAAAAAGAGTGAAAATTTGAAATTTTACAATATAGGCATACAATAGTGGAAAAATTCTCTATGACATGAGGATGGTATAAATTTTTATAGTTTAAAAAATGAGTTAGTAAAAACAAAGATATGATCAAAACAAGGAATATGATTATTAATATTTAAAGGGTAAATAATTGTGAATAGTAACTTTAAATAGAGTGAAAAAGAATTCATTTTCCATTGACTATTTTGAAAAAAATAGAGCTCTAAAACCTATCAAAATCTGAAAGATTCAAGATGGTAAGGATGTGATAGTTGAGATAAGGACACTTAGTGGCCATAGCAAGTGCAACATAGGTATGTAACTAAGAATTTCAAATTTATTTTGAGTATTTTATTTTAAATTGATTATTTTATAGAAATTTGTAATCTAGACAAAATCTAGAGACCATATGAACTTTAGGAAGTTGTTAGGGAAACTAGTGGTCAACGAAGGAACTAGGTTGAAAGGAATTTGTGTAATAAATATTGAAGGCATTTATTAAAAAATATTAAATAGTCAACATATTTAAAAAACTAAGTCAACCTAGAAAAAAATGTAAGTAGAAACTAAGGCTTTAAAATGGCTGACCTAGTAGGTATATGTTTATTTAGTTGGTTGGAGAAGAGGGTTGACATAGTACCCTTTGGCCAACCTAGTTTGGTAAGTCAAGAGGATGAATTAGTAATATGGGGAAAAATATGAAGTTTTGGCTTTTTTTTTTAAGTTTAAGTGGCCCACCTAGTACTATAGGGTTGACTTAGTTACTAAGTGGCTAATATAGTACTAAAATCTAGGAAATTGGTTGATATAGTACTTTTAAGGCCAAGGGTACCTAATTGAGCAATGAAATGGCCAATAGGCTAAAATATGTCAAATTGGTAATAAATGAATAAATTAAGGCAAATTAGGTTTGTTTATGTGAATTTATAAAATAATGTACTTTGATTACAAGTGACATAAAGGTTTAATACATATTTTATTTTTTATTTTTCTAGGGGCACTAGAGATTTTACTGATTGATGGATGTGTTATGGCTACTAGATCTATTGGAATGCCTAATGTATGTGAAATAAACTAGAATAGTCATATTATGCTTGGGGGGATCATGGCGACACAATGAGTTTCACTAAGTGTTAATCTAGTGGTCATGTTCCTAGGATCCTAAGAATGCTTCACAAATAATTTTAGATGGGTGGTGGATGGTGATACCACATAGGTTTGTATCACATTGGATGATGTCCATGCATTACTTGGACTTCTTAGAGGGGAGATTATTGATCATGGGGAGACCAGATGATCAAGAAGAGAGGCAAGCATTAGATTGATGGGTGATGTGCTTAGATATGATTTACTTAACACTAAGGGTGAGTCTATTTGATGTTTATATTACCTAAATTTTATATATCTAAAAATATATGATAGGACTTGTCATAGTGCAAGTGATATTTCACAAGTTAGATGGTAAGGTATTGCTATATGTGATAGCCTTGTGTCAGTAGATAATTGAGTAGGGGACACTCTATGACATGGGTTCTATCATCTGGGTTTAACTCATGCATGATATGTATGTTATTTTTATAGAGGGTAAAAGATAATTAGGCTAGTGGTATTTATAATTACTAAGATATATGAGAGGTTTATAATGTATTATCCATCTAGGTCACCCCATTTGGTTGATGATTGATTACTTTAGGTGTTGAGATGGAGATAAGATCAGGTGGCATGGGTTGTGCCCCTATGATAGCACTATAAATGATTACATGAATAATTTTTTTTGGTAGCTATATTCACATATTAAGATAGTCTAGATGAGTTGGACAATGGTGGCATCAGGGTTAGCGTGAGTGTGGATCACATACCACTACACTCGATGGGTAGAGCCACATCTAGTGGTACACTTACTAGGATAGTTAAAAATTACTCACCCTATGTCTTTTATAGTGGCTCCTAAATTTTGGGCTCAACATGTGAGAGAGATAAGGGGGAGAGGAGGAGGAGGAGAAATAGTAGTGAGACTCAAGATCAAATAATGACATGTGAGACCATAGGTTGGTTAAGAATGATAAATATCATCTAGAGAGGGTATGTATGTGGATGTAAAAGTGATGTAAGTAATATATTCATTACCATAATATGAGGATTAGTGAGTACCTTGATCACACCATTGATAGAGATTCTAACAGTGAGAGAGAGCATAAAGGGTGGTCATCTAGGATGACCTATCAATTGGCCTAGGGTAAAACTAGTCTATAGAGGCACCACTAAGGTGAGGCTTGAGATGTGCATGGGTTGTGATCCTAGAATTTGGTTTAATCAGGAGGTAGACTATGGATGAGGTACTCAAAGGATGATTCATTAAAAATACCATGGTTGGTGGTCAAGTAGATGGGGATATGGTGATTGGTGACATCAAAATAGTTAATAAATGGTTGTAATTTTTATTTTTTGATATAGAATACAAGTTGTATAAATAGATAGATTTTGAGATATATCTATGATTTAATATATATCTAATTCAAATTTATTTAGATCATGTAGATAAGGAAGATATTAGATGGGGATCCTTGGTGATGGGAGAACTCCATGATATTTTAAACTGGGTGTTGGCACCATATGACCCTATCACATTGGATGATCCCATGGTACCATATGCCCCAGCTTAACTGAGTTGGTTCAAACTAGTAGGGGAGGCCACAAGGTAGATAAAAGCATGCAGAGATAGACTATAGCCACTAGTAGGGGTTATAGTGGGAGAGGCATATGCATGATAATTATTGGCTCAAGAGAGCTATACATTTGGCTACCACTATTCAACTAATACAAGTATAGGCCCAGGTGGCCAACTTATAGGGATAGTTAGCAATCTTGAGATCTTAGACATCCTCATTTTATCATACTATTTAGAGGGGACTTTTTGAGGCATCTATGGGCAACCTGGCGAGCCCATGAGATAGCCATGATAGATCCCACCCTTAGAGCTAAAATGATGCATTTTTGTACTTTGTATTAAAAACACATGATATATGCATATATATATATATATATATATCTTATTACTTTGACATTTGGATGTTGATCTTATGTGTTTGTATTATGGTTATGGTTTTGGATGAATGGATACATTTCTTTCTAACATTTTTATTTTTATTTTTTGTATATGTTATAGGAAAAATATGTCTTGTGTTTTATTTTCTAGCATTATGTAGGACACATGCCTAGTTACAAAATAAATAGGTAAAAAGGACTTGGAAAAATATAATAAACCAAAAACAAATGCACTACACACTATTTCACATCAGGAAATGTGTAATAAAAAAATATGACTAAGTATAAGAAACCAAAGAGTGGTAAACAAAAGGAAAATAAATTGTTTTTAAACCATGAAAAATATTTGGCACCAAATTAAAACAAGTAAAATCACACTAAATCACATAGGGTAGTATAAAAATAATGTAATAAAATAGAAATCATGTAAAATATTAATGGTAGAAAAATAAATCAATTTAGTCAATCAATCATATAAATCACATTGGGAAGTATAAAACATAAAAAAAATTGTAAAAATGGTTTTAAATTACTCACACACTAATATAAGTTGGGAAGTATGAAAAATTTAATAAAAGTGGTTGGATTCTTACATGCAATCAAATGATAAGAAGATGAATGTGAAAGATTAATGAAGTAAGCATAAAACATACTAAATCAAGATAGGAAGCATGTCAATGATGTGTAACTCATAATCCATCACATCTTATCTCATATTTGACACATGTAAATTTGTTTTGACTTGGATATTGAAAAATTTTGTGAGGAAGGCCAGGATTTATCCATGGTCTTATACTACAAGTCATAATGGGAAAACCACTAACATGGAAACAATGTGAAAATATGGTAAAAGGGGATGTTTGTAATAGTAATTTGAAATTTTGGTAATGTGTGAGAAAGTTCAGGTTCTATCCATGGTCTTAAAATACAAGTCATAAATCAAATCCCTAGGGGAGTGATCAACAAAGAGAATAATATTCCTCAAGGGGAAATATTAGGGTTGTAGGGAGTGAAAAAGGGAATGTAATAACCATAACTTACAAATATTATGACAAGAAATTAGGAGATATGAAGCACACTAAGGACATGATAATACATTAAGTGACTAGTGACCATCAATATATAAAGGATACATGTTTGCAATAGACACAAATTTGTGTAGTCAAATAAGTGTGCTACTAAGATAAAATCATATTGGATGTTTTGTATAATAAAATTAAAGTTTACCTACCTTCCCATGATGTGTTCTCCATTCCTCAATATAACTTATAGATTCATTGATCTACTACAAATACTAGGTACTTGTGTGAGAAAGAAGGTAGAACTGAAATATTTTTTTATTGTCTTTTTTTAATCTACTATCCTACCACACCCCAATGTACCTTAGGTCGATCATGAGGCCAAATATGGAGTTTGAGATTTGATTAGAAAAAGTATATGTGATTAGAATCATATCTTTTAGTGTGATTTAATTTGTGATATTTTTGAATGTTTCCTTTTGATCATTCCCTTTTGTTAAATGATTTAGATTTTGAATATTTTTATGAATTTTAAGATTCATCATCCATATAGACTTAGAATAACCAATCATGAGAGATAGAGTGATACACATGAATTATATTTAGGATTTGGCTAACGAAAGCTATGTATCCAAATATATGACTAACTATAACACTTAGGCATAGCAATGAAGCAACATGTTATCTTGAGTCTCAATAATGTTTATGTTTTGTTTGGGGAAAAGAATAAATGGGATGAAAGGAAGATTCAAAAGTGGAATAATAGAAGGATATTACAATGAGATTAATTATTTACTAATTGATCACATGGTAAAGAAGTAATGAGTAAAGGGAACAAGGGTTGTATAACCAAGTCACAATAATAATCATCCATTTTTATATAGATAAGATAATAAATAATCATGAAAAAAAGAAAAAGGGAGTCATAAGAAAATGAATTTGAGAAGAAAAATAATGAAATTATGAAAAATAATCCATAAGAGAATAAAATGACATCATAATCAATATAAAGTGTGAAACCAAAGTCACCATGTAAGATATATAATAATTTGACACAATGTCAAATGATATAAGAATAGATAAATTTAAAGCTAGAGAACATGTCTAATTCAAATAAAAATGTAAGAACACCATGAATTTGTTAATAAGTATTGATTATTTGTCCATGCACATTATCCATAATATTTGATAAGTCTCTATGAAGTTAAACTTGGACTATAGATAAAGTTTCATCAATCTTCAGAGAAAGTTGGAAAAATACTTCATGTCAAATCTAATCGATAGAGGAATGCTTGAAGGATGGTGCAGATGAGGTCTACCACATAGGGGATGCTCAAGATAATAAATAGGGGTGGTTTTTATAGGATATAAAGGGATCACAAAATGGGAAGGAGCCATAGGTGAGGGACTCATAAATGAAGAAGGATCCATGTGTGAGGAAAGGTCCACAGGTGAGGGATTCATAGGTGGATGAATAGTAAGTGGAGATGGAACCATAGGAGGTGGATCCATGGGGGAAGAAGGGGAGACTTATTTTAAGAGTGACCTATGGGAGGAAGGGTAAAAGGTGAAGGAATGGTTAGGAGGTGATCCTTGAGATGCTAAAAAGGATGTGGTAATGATCAGGGTTATGTGTGCCACATTTGTGTCAGATACAATATACCTCTTCATACTTAGGAATATATTAAGGAAATAATTTATGGGGATTTAAAGTCATTTTTGATTATTTAAGAGTATTTGGAAACAATGTGTTGATGAATGGTTATTTGTGTAATGGAAGTAATGGATATGCCTATGAGTATATTGTTAGGTGTACTCATAAGAAGAGTGAAGATGGAATCCAAGAAAGATTTGTATATGGATAAATCTCCAATCTAGTGATTTACAAATATATTCATTTCATAATAAAGTTGATCAACCCATTTGGTGGTGAAGGAGATAACTATGATAAAGGGAGTAAACCATCATCAAGATAAGGTGGGTTGAGTGGAGAGACTAGAAAAGGCTCAGTTGAGGGAGAAATAGGATCATAAATAGGAAGAGATTTAGCAAGAGTAGGAATGGAAATAGGATATGAACTAGGCTCTATTGAAGGAGGAGCAACATCTAGAGAAGGTTGAAGGACAATCATAATAATTTTAGGGATTACTCAGCTAGAGGGGTCATAGTATCTCACAAAGTGATAGGGACTAGTTATAGCATAATCCATAAGCATAATCCTATGAGGTTCTTTACAAATTGGAGGTGTGGGAATAATTTCTACCCTCCAATAAAGAGGAAAAATACTAAAATTAGGAATAATATTTGATGGAATACTAGAAGATATACAAAAAAAATAAAGTAAAGATGAATGATAATGAGTAATCATAGCATCTCATGCCTAAACTAGACCTCTTAAAAATGGATCATTTAAGGTATATCCATCATCATAATCAGGTGTATTAATATCAATGGTATGTAGGGATGACCTTGTCATCTGATGTCGTGTGATGAATGGAATGCCAAGTCTCAGTTAGGATAATAGGGATGTCATCACAAGGTTATTGATGGGAATGAGGCTGGAAAGAAGTGGGAAGATGAGAGATAAGATGAAGTGAGAGATAAAAAATTTTAATCTTGAGATTTATCTCATTAGGCTCATAATCATAAAAATATAAGAGGTTATGGGGTATATTCTCAATGATTTTGGGGTGGCTATTGTAACCTCAAATGTAATTTATAGGAAAGTTAAACTATTGAGATTCATGAAATGGAAAGTTTAAGATCTTCACCTTCACATGAATGATGATAGGTGGGATAGTAATAGCGATCTACACACAACCTAAAAGAGGCATTTTCCTTTGATCATAGCCTTGACATGTGTTTCATGTGGATTTGAGATTACATTAAAAATTTTCAAAAGTTTTGATAAAATCAAGAGAGGCAACACAAGTATTAGAACCCTCATTAGTCAAGGAATGATTAACTTGGATATCACCAATTCAGACATTGATAAATAGAGGAATATCATATGCATGAAGAAAAATATCATCAGGAATCATAGAATCAATGGGGAATTTGATGGAAATATAGGTGTGCATTGTCTCATAAAAATGTATAGACATATCTCTGTATTGTTGTAAAATATTATATACTAATCCATATAAGGTGGATTTTCATCCTATTAGGGGAATATTTTGGATGTTCATTTTAGATAAAATATACATAAGATAGTTACACTGCCATAGATAAGTCCACATAAGTTCAAGAAATAGGATTTTAGATGGGAGATTAGTAAGTTCTATGATAGGATCCCACTCATCATAACCCATTAGAGGACTATTGGAAAGAGATGCATAGTGTTTAAGGAGGTCCTTAGAATGAGGAACTAAAGTACATGTGAATTTTTGTTGGTAAGAAGTAGAAGGTTCAAGTGGATGATAAGTTTGTTTATTATTTTGAGGAGAAGTGGTAGTTGATGTAGGTTTATTTTGAGAAGTGTTGAGATAAGTTTGAGTATCATTGGTGATAGGTAAATAATTTAGAGTGATGGTAGAAATAGTATGATAAGTTCTACCTAAGGGATTTTTTATAATTGGTTCATCAAAATATATGAGGTCTTATTTCCCTAACTCAATTAAGTGAGTGGGATAAGAATCTTGGATAACATGAAATGTGTGAGACAATTGATGTATGTGGATAGGTTGACGATCAATGAATGTCACCACCGTTCTCATGTTATTCATATTGACCACATTTTCTTCAAGAGTAGGGTTAAGGAGACTATTAATATTATTGGTAGAAGGGGTAGGTTTATCTTGGTGATTTGGGGTAGGATTGTCTTGAGAATTATCCTTGTTCAAAGCTTGAGATTTAATTTATGTTTCGTGGGGTTTGAAATCAATTTAATATTATTATTAGCATTGATTAATGATAGAATAATGGTCAAAATTAAGACCAAGAAGAAAATCCATATCCAAATTATGAATTTTCATATAGGTCTTATGTAAATGAACCCAACTAGAATAAAACCAACAAAATTTATTGGGATCATACCAAGATTTTATGGGATGAGTAGGATCAAGTTCTCATGGGAGAGGAATTGATAAATTTTCTATAATTAATCTAAGGATAAAGGTTTATGAAGATTATTATTGTTGGCTTAAGATAAATGAGGGTTGGTGATGTGGTTAGGAGGGAAGACATGTTCTAAAGTTTGGTTAGGAATAATTTCTTGAATAATATGAATGGTATCATAAGATTCAATGAAACCATCACTAGTATAATGATGATTATTATTCTTGATTAACAAGTTATTTCACATAGAATTTTAGGATGTATAAAATTGATGAATAAATAAATATTGATGCTTTTCTTGGTCAATGTCCTCTTTCAAAGTATGTGCAGAGAGAGAGTCTCGAACTAATATTACAAGTTGGGAAAAATATAATTGGCAAATATATGGAAAATGTTTTCATTGGACACATTATGCTCATATTTACTAGATAAGGTATTCCATAATCTAATGAAATATTGTGTGTTTTTTTGTCTCAATTTGATTACAATTGATAAAATGGGCCAAGGTATTCTCAAGGACATCACTAGTTTAGAAATATTGAACTAGATCATTTACTTAATCTTCCAAACTAGTGATGAAATAAGATTTGAGTTTCTTGTACCAATCTAAATCATCACCCTTGAGAGTTTTATATAATAACTTGGTAGAAAAAAAGGTACTTAATTTGACCCAATCCTTATATATATTTCCAAATGTTTTTAATTGAAGATTAGGATTAGTTGACGCATTATAAGAAATGGTAGGGGTGATACGTCCTATATCAATATTAGTAATTTGAGATGTGAGAGGATAATTTTGAAGATGATTTATTTTTTCATTAATAATAGGACTTTGAGGGATAATATTACCATAAGAATCCATAATAGGAGGTTGGGGAAAAAAATTATTATGCATTCCCCATGGAATCTATTGAGGTAGGTTTGAACATGGATAATATGATTTTACATTTTCATCATTTGATTTGCATTTTTATCTTAAAAATAATTCATTTGATTAAGAATTATTAATAGGATTTGATGGGTTTGAGTTTCATTATTAGCATTATTTAAATTATTAGAATTGGTAGTAGTGGCTTAGGTACCACTATGAGTGTTAGTAATAACTTGATAAGAACTATTAGTAAGTGAGGCATTCGTGACATTATTTTCTTGTGTGGAAAAGTATGGATTGATAAGGGGATGAGAAGAAGTATCACTAGAGGAATGATTACCATGGGTATAAAATTATGCACAAGTGGAATAATTAAGAAGAGTGAGTCTTGGAAGAGGCCCACTAGATTTAGAACTCACCATGTTAGTAGAGATACTAGGCATGGAAGTGGAATAAATAAAAGAAGAAGAAATCATGATATGAGAAGGGTTAAAAATAGAGGAAAGATGTTGATAAGAAAATAATCTAGTATCTCCAAATATATTTTATAACATTAAAGAAGGTGAATGGGGTTCCTCAACTTTACCACTTATTATGAGATGGTTGATAATATAAGGACCCTTTCCTTGATGTTGAGGAAAGTCATTGATGAAGAAGAGAATTTTAGGTGTATACTCTAATTTGGGTTGATCTTCAAGTGATAAGAGATAATTATTAAGTGATTAATAATGAATAAGGGTCCCATAGTTTTTATTATGAGTGGATATATGCACATTACTTTCATTCAAGATAGGAACCACAAGTTGCTTATGGGATAACCTATTAGGGTTGGTAAGACTCATTATATCTATTAAATTAAACTCATTATTGTCTTCAAATAAGAAGTTCATGGTGAAGGAGAGAGATTAGGGAAGGTATATTTGATTCAAATAAAGGAGATACAAAATGTAAATTAGAGTACAGAGTCAACTAGGTCATCTTAGTACTAAAAATAGGGTATGAACACTGAGTTAACAAGGATACAGAGTTAAACAAGTTGACTTAGTGTTGTAACCTAAGATAAAAGATTGTTTGATAATGATACAGAGTCAACCAAGTTGACTTAGTACTATAATTTGAGAGGCAAAAATGAGTAATGGGTCAACCAGTTCGACTTAGTATTACAAGTAGGGGAAATAAACATTCTATAAGAGACTTGTTGAATAGAATAATAGATTAATAAAAATAGAGAAAGATTTTGAAATGTAATTTAAAGTAAGAAATTAAATCAAACACAAAATAAATTGGGTCAATGAGAGTGATCCAACTAAGGCATACAACATAAAAACTTGCACCAACATTGGCCAATACAAGTTTTTTCAATGCAACATACAATGAGCAAAGAGAAAGCAATACACTAAAAAGTAAATTATAACTAAGTGGTCATCATTAATGTTGTTAGATTATTATAAAGTGTTATTTTAATTTTGATAGGTAAGTTGGTTAAAAGTAAGGAACTACAAAACAATCTATGGAAAAGGATATGTGTTGGAAATGGTACTGGCTTGGTATTGGGTCCTACTCCATCACTTCACAATATTGTAGTGATAAGGATGTTGGATATTTTTCTAATATATACCATTAACTATGTGTTTATACATGGGAAAAAAACCAAGTAATATTCCCCCTTGGTGATGAAATCCAAGTAGGTATGCCTTGGGTAGACAAATGTTTAAATGCATTTTGTAATTATGTGATTTGGTAGTGTGTGTAAGAAAGATAAACATAGTGTACCTAATTGGTATATTGAAAAGCCATCTTTAGACTATGTGAGATATTATAAGCATGAAGACTAATAAAAATGAAAGTTTGAATTAATTAATGGCATATAGTTCTTAAATCCCAATTTAAGTACAGTATAGAGTCATTTGAAATGATAGTTTATGCAAACATTATAAAACATATTTGACATGTCACTATTGTACTATAGAAGCAAGAGTCCTTAAGAACTAAGTTGACTAGGTTAACCTAGTCTTTCAAATAGAAGATAGAGTATATAAATAGGTTGGCTAGGTTAACCTAGTTTAATATATGATTGTAGTTTTAAAGACTACAAACTTTAAAAGACATAACTATAAGGAAGAATTGAATTGAAAGAGAGATAAATAAAGGAATCTTGGTGGGTAGGAAGATGATAAGAACTATGAAATTTATATTGAATTGCCTTGAATATTTGTTTCAATTTATTCCAATTGTGTCTACTAGGTCAACTTAGTTCTATAATTCCCTATTTATTGAAACCTATTAAGATGACTATACTAACCTGTTCGACTTGGTTTGTTACCTAGAAGCTATCTAGAAAACTAAGTTGACCTTAATGACTTAGTTTGTTATTCTAGAGATAAATAAGATATTAAGTCAACCTTTTTAACATAATATAATATCTAAAAGTGAGTAAGAGTATTATGTCAAACTATTTGATCTAGTAAACTATATCTGATGAAGAATGATAGAATGAATAGAATTATTTCAATGCAACTATGTGTTAAAAATATGCACAAAAGTTACAAACTATACCAGCCTTATCGACCTCATATCATAAATATATAAAAATAAAAAAATGATAGAAATGAAAATCATGAAATAAAACCTAAAAGGATTAGATTCACATCAAGTTCACTATAATGTATGTAATTAGAAATGCATCATATCTGTAAATCAATCTTATCTCAAAGAAAATAGATTCTACTTACACTTCTGATTGGGGATACATTAGTTAATTAAGAACATGACCAATATGGATCCAATAGACCCAATTAGGGTATATCTTACCATAATAAGATCACAAGAGAGGTTCTTAAAGCCTCTAGCCAAGAAAAACTATGCAATAACCCTAACTAATTCCCATGTTTTCATATTCACTATAATAATCACTAGTAAATAAAATAAATATAATATAGTGCTCACTAAATCATGTGGTAAAAAGTGGGGTTAATTAAAAAAAAGTAAACATGCATAAGAGATATATACTTACATCAATGTGTATATAATCTTAATGTATCGAAGAGAAGTATAAATGCATATCTATCTAATCTTATAAATGAGGAACACCATTAGGAATACTTACCTTTGAAGATGAACCCATTGAACCTCAATCTCTCCCTTATACAATGTGCTTTACAAGAGGTTGTTTTGGTATGCAAGGATGATAAAGATAAATCATCTCTAGGCTATACATCTTATCAATGCATCTAATAGACCTCTCCACATGACAAGATTTGTATCTCCAAAGAAAGTACGAAACCCTAATCTTGCTCCTCAAGTAGAATGGTGGATAAGTATATGTGAAATATATCTTAATTATTATATTATCTATATAATGGATAAATGATTGTGTATATATAGATGGATTTAACCCTAAACCCTTTTGAAATTTTTGATCGATAGGTCAACCCAGTCAACCTAGTATCATTATTGATAAAAAATTATTAGGTCACGGGATAGGTCAGCCAAGAGCTAACATAGACCCTAAATATTTTTTTCCAAAAAGAGAACAAGGTTGACTTAGTCAACCTAGTCATGCAAACTTTCAAAAGAGGTTTTAGGCTAAGAAAAGGGTTATTGATTGTGATAAAAGACTGGAGGAGTGTGTAAAAGAGAAGAGAATGCTTAGGGTAATGGATTTTAATATACAAGTGTTTAGATAACAAGTGGTAAATAAGACACCAATCCTATTAAGAACCATTAGTCTACTCACCCCTTTCTTAGTGTACCCCATAGGGTGTGTACTCATAGAGATTAAGACTCGATGGGTTCCTAAAAGATAAATAATTTTAGTAATTAATAAAAGTTTGAAAATATTGTGTGTATACATTGAGCACCATGAACAAGATAAAATTTAATAAAAACCTCTAACATATGTATAATGATATATAATGACAACATGAAAAATATTAGGGAAAAATAGAGTTACACATATGATGATAATAGGGTGAGTGGAAAAGCTACAATCTTAAGTGGACCATTTGAAGGGATAGGTCTAGGAAATGTCATTTAAGACAAAAAAAATTATGTGTGATTTGTATTATTATTATTAAATATAATCCATGGAAAGTATGGCACCTCACTTATGAAGGTATGAAGGTTATCCATAATAGTAATGCCTAAATTTTGTACCCAGATTTATTTTTGTGTAATTTGATGTATAAGGAATTATTATGTAGAATACTGAGACATGTATTATATACATATACATACATACATACATATATATATATATATATATATATATATATATATATATATATATATATATATATATATATATATATATATATAATTTGGTATCTTTTCTTATTTACATGTTTAAATTGTGTGAGTTGTTTCCTTTATACTATGCATTATGTTTTTATTATCATGCTATGAGAAAATGTGATGTATTTTTAAATTAATTTCTAGAAAATGTGAGAAAATGCATGGTCAAAATTAATAAAAACTAAGTAATAAAATATTTATCTTAAGTAAGTAGGTATAAAAATCAATAAAACATGGAACATTAAGATGAATAAAATGAATGTAAAACATACCCAATGCAGTTAAGATGCAAATATTAAGTAAAAATAAGAGATACATAAAGAATAGTAAATAAAAATTAATAAAAATAATTAAAATACAAGACAAATCTAATAATAAAATGCATAAAATAATTATTAAAATAAGATATGTAATGCAAGAAAGTGCAAAATAAAATCAAACAAGGATATGTCAAAGAAAATTTACAAAGTGTAATCCAATGTAAGACAACTAAAGTTAACTTGAATCAAACATAAGGTAACATAAAAATGATCATAAGGTATATGAAATGGGGTATAATAAAATAATCAAATCAAACATTGTCATGTATCAAAAATTAGAAAAATACCTTAATGAGTGAAAATTCAAAAGTAGTGCTTGTACTAAAACAAGATATAAGAAAACACAACCATATAACTACATGAATATGATGATGGATATGGTGTGGATATGTATGGTAACACAAATTTATTATAAATTGATATATATATTTTACAAGGTCTTATAATTCAATTCATAATTTAAAAATCTAAGAGGAATTATAAATGTAAGTTAAAATTCAAATTTGAAGAAAATAGATAGAAAATGGGAAGTAAATAAAATGGACATGATCAACTAAGACTAATATATTTCAATGGGATATAAATAAATATTTTATGGAGATATAAGGATCCAAGGAACTAAAAATCTGATGTATTAATCATTAGTGTATGAAATACACTCTAGTCAAATGGTCAAGGCTAATAAATTTTGACGTCAAGGACTTAGCCAACCCCACCTAGAAATCATAAGCTTTGGATAAAAAGTGAAGTTTATAAATCATCCCATAAACAATATATAAATGAAAAATAAAATGGACCTAGCTTCCCATAATGTGTTCTTCATTCCTTAGGATACCTTATAGAGCCATTGGTCTATTATGGACATTGGGTACTTATTTGAAAAATTAGTTGGCACTAGAATGTAGGATATAATGATGTAATGAGACCCCCTACCCCACTCTATTATCATTACACATCCCGACATACCTTAGATCTACCATGAGGCAAATTTTGGAGTTTTATATTCAAATAAAATAGGATATGTGCCAAAAATATCATGTATTTTAGTTTGATCTAACTTTTAAGATATTATTTGCCTTTTATCCTTAAATTTTTCAAGATTTGGATTTTAAATATTTTGTATTTTTTTAATTTTCCTCCTCATTATGAATTTGTAAAAATAAAACATGGTTCATAAATATGATTAACATAAGAGATTCTACACCTAACCACTAAAGAGGATAATCTAAATACTATGGTGCCTAAAGAGTCTTAGGCATGCACCATAATAAAGAGAGCAATCTCAAAACTAACCTACATATGCCTCAAGTAAAAGGAGAGGTAAAAGTGGTGATGTTGGAAGATCCATCCATGTGAAGAGTGATGATAAAATGATAATATGATAATATATAACCATAAGAAGGGAGAGTTTTGTTTAATAAGTGACTAGGCAAAATGAGGGTTCTAGAATTAAATTATTATTTAAATTTTAAGGGTTATGGATTTTAAGACCTAGGTTGTTAAAGGGTATGAGTATAGTAAATCAGGGCATAAAATTTAAAATAAATATATCCACTAATTTTTGAAAGAAATAACCTAATTTGATATTTATAATAATAGAAATGAATGAAACAAATAAGTACTTAGTTGTAAATTGCCTGAAACAAAGGATGTACAAATTGAAAACTAGTACCAGAGTTGGTATGCATGTTGTACATAGGATATAGGTTTTATAACCCATCATGGACAATAGTGTCATACCTTGGATGGTAGAATTATGGTTCTAGTATGCACTTTTGGTGATAATTTCCTATGTGAAAGAATTGATATGTAATTATGGTTCTATGTACATAATCCCTATTTCACTATCTGTGACCTATTTTGAGTGGTTTTTTTATACAAACCCTAGACCTCCATATGGTTATCATAATTTATTGGCACAAGTATAAATTTTTTTATGTTAGATATGTAGGATAGACATCCTCACCACCATATTGTAATGAGAGTTTCCTAAATACCAATAATATGAGGAGGGATCAAACATGAAGTAGTTATCCCCACCTAAGGGTTAGTGCAATTACAAATGAAGCTAGGATGAATGTCAATTTGAGTGCTTCGATTGAGGCTTGAGATTATAAATTTATGTATTATAAGATAGAATGGTTGTATATGATTGTATGTAGAAGTATGGAAGAATGGGGATTAATAACATTGATCATGAACATCTTTATATATATATATATATATATATATATATATATATATTTGTGTGTGTGTGTATATATTAATTTGATGCTTGTGTGGGGATTAAAATAGGTCTAGGATGACCCCAAGTGTCTTTGGAATTGAATATATATATATATATATATATATATATATATATATATATATATATATATATATATGTATTGGAGATAAAATGAGGGAGAAGGACAATAAATTTTAATTGGGACACTAACAAGGGTTGTTAGTGTCCAAAGTATGGCACTAATGTCCAAGTGGCATAAATTGAGGTGTTAGGGGCTTGGATGCCTAAGGGAGATCTTAAGACTAATTTTGAGAGTTTTAGGGATGTGTCATGTCTACATCAAAGTTGGATGAGTGTCTATATAGGTCATAAGATAGGCTTAGGGCTAGGCTAGGGATGGGTGGTCTCAAATAACACTTATTGCACTCAAGTGAAATTTTAGATGACTAAATTTACCCCCTTTATTATGTAAATGCAATAACAAAAATGACTAGGATAATTAAAAATAAATTTACTTAGACTTACCTAAGAGATAAAACCCCTAAATTTGGATATAAATATGTGAAGCATGCTCCATTACATGTCCTACAAATTAAATATGCATAAAATCAGTCCTTAATTAAGAGATATAAATAAAAAATAAAAAATTGAATAAATATATAAGAGAGAGGAAAGGAATGAATACACCTCACTAGGTATGCAAACCAATGCATAAACTTGATTGCATCTTATGCGTGTGTAACTAATGATCAATTAGTGAATAACTTAGACTGAGCCAAATGGCTTGCTCAATCCCCATGTATGAGTGGCTCAAGAAATCACTTTGTCTTTGAATCCATCATTTCCCACTCTTATTTTGTGGATAATAATTTTTGAATATCTTGTATTGGACTGGTAGCTTGTCTAATCCTCTTATGTAGGTGGCTCAAGAACTCATGTAGACTATGACTCCATCATTTCCACCCCATGTGTAGTAGATTCATATGTAATTGTATTTAACAATGAAACTGAAGCTATTTGAATATAATAATAATGTATATGATATCTCTATAACCACTTGAAAAATATAGAATGTAAAGTGACTCAGGGGCCTCTCGAGCATTTAGGTATATAGCTCAGGGACTACTTAGTAGTTACAATCATTATAGATAGAGTAAGACATGAAATATGGTACAAATTGGTGAAAATGGTGTCTGTATTTATAACATAGATAATGACATGTAATGTGCCATTAAATGTAATTAACTAGTTTAAAAGTGAGCACACAAAAACAATGTGCCATAGACATGCCCCCAAATTCAATATTTGTGCATATAGATTTTAGATTAAGTTGAAATAATCTATATCTAAGTATCTTAAACTGAAATATGAGTGATAATTCTATGTATTATGCCCCATAATATGAGAAAATTATTATTATTATTATTATTATTATTATTATTATTATTATTATTATTAGTATTATTATTATTATTATTATTATTATTATTATTATTATACAAAACCAAGAAAAATCTTATAACCTATAACTAAATATATGCAAACCTAGAATCTACATAATTTAATTTTCTATAAAATTATGGTTTACTTATTTCTTGGGATACTAGAGAGTATTTTCATGCCTTGGAAATTAATTCTACAATGTTAATTTCCACTTTTAGTGCTAGTTTCCAACTATGTTATTTTTATACCAAACTAACTATGATATCCATTTGAGTGTTTCTCACTATGTTTTCCTAATTCAAGGCTTTGTATTTTTTTCTTGTGTGCTTAAAACTATATTTTGGGTACATTAGGATGGTTTTATCTCTATGAAAAACCTCTATGACTACCCCTTTAAATGGAAGTGGGGAGTTGTTAAAATAGTACAATAATTTTCCTCAAAATAAAAAAGCTTTGGATGATATGTGTTAGCCTAATAATATATGATATATACATAATAAACAAATATAATTTGTTTATATGACATCATAATGTAAGATAATTTGAGAAAAAGTTGGTAATTTATGATGTATGTTATATTTAGCATTCATAATGTTTTCAAGATAAATATAACAATTTAAGCATGCGTATGGAAAGAAAATATGAGTAATAAATTGAGGAACTACCCATGGTGATGAGTCATGATGTCCACCAAGGCACCTATGGAGTAAGGACAGATGCATGAGGTCCTTTATGCCATCTAAAAATAAAGTGTGTAACAGTAAATAGATAAGTGTCATGGTCGTGACACATACATTAAAACATGCATACAACACACATGAGGCACATAAATTAAGCCTAGGGGACATAATACAAGGGACATGGGTACATGTCACTAAATTAGAGAAATTAAGACATACAAAGACATGTTCAAATGTCCATATACATAAAAAACAAACAAGGTTTGGCTTAGATCCACATAGAAGGAAATGTTCAAATTTTTGCATACATAATCAAGAAGGCACAGATAAGGACATGGACACGTGTCCAAAACATACATATAATGAGATTAAGTGGCATAGATCCATATAAAAATGGCATATTAAAATTCCCTTAAATATATGTAGAAGTTTAGAGATAATCAAGTTTAAACTAGTAAAGCTAGAGATGAAATTATTCATGAACATGTGGTACAAATCTGTATAGGATCAAAGATGTACATAAACTAAGTATAAAATAATAGTAATTGAAAAAAATATGTGTAGTGTAGGATGATAAATGTCAAGATATAAACAATGATAATTCTATGATGTAGAGTATAGAATATGTAACGTGGCAATCAAAACTATTTATAGGATGCCCCCAAATGGGTAAATGTGTCAAATAAAGAACTTATGTATGTGCCCCCAGTGGGTATATAGTATCCAATATGGATCTATGTGGTGGACCTAGGTCCTATTACTAAAAAGATAAGCATGTATGTATGATAAAACTGACTACATAAACATAAATAACATATGTAGTGCTTAATAAGTATAATAAATGTAAACAT
Source organism: Torreya grandis (assembly GCA_037957365.1). Taxonomy (NCBI): domain Eukaryota; kingdom Viridiplantae; phylum Streptophyta; class Pinopsida; order Cupressales; family Taxaceae; genus Torreya; species Torreya grandis. The sequence continues at coordinate 2,593,922 of JARHVA010002160.1, read as the reverse complement.
GGAAATGCATACAATTTATAATTTTTATTTTCTAAGCAAATATTTGAATGTTTTCATGTTTATGACATATTATGTTGTTTTTTAATTTTATGTATATAATCTATGTACAATAAACATAAAAATGAAACTATATACAAGGAGCAAAAATGAATGAAACTATGTACAAGTAAATGTTAGAAATAAACAATATAATGACAAATGCATGTAATGTCTGTATAGGCCTAAGATCATATCCATGGGATGTGGATAATAAAATGGTGGATCTAGTGGGAGGTCATCGAATATTGGATAATAAATATACCCAAACATAAATGTATCATCATCATCATGTTCATCATACCATGTTGTTTGTATAAATGTATCCTTAACCTTAGCATTAGCATTAGTCTGGATTCTATGCATCCAAATATCATGTTGATCTACTGTGTAATAATCCTCCCTTGTATTCATAGGTTAAACCACATTGGGCCACATGGTATCTATATGAAATCTATTATTCTCATCTAAACTATAATGTAAAATGTAACCCATGTGTCCCTCATGATTGAAATTAAAGCATCTATCTATATGATAAACTATGGCATTTGTTTGATATAAGCATGTACTACTAAGGGTAACCTATATATGAGTTAATTTTCTCATGATGAAGTTAAATGTGTTGGACACCTTTGGTACACATGCAAATATTAGTGTAATATGTACTACATAATCCTAACATTGTATAACATGTTATAGATCACTCTCCTCATGTCCTATGTGATGTAAGAATGTCATTGTGAAAGTATTAGGATATGAATACTCATATATAACAACATGAGGGATGTATTAATCCTAGATGAAAACCTGGATAGTAAAGGGATCATTTCATGAATATTTATGTCGGTGAAGATTCTAGCATGGTGCCTATATTGATGAAGGTGGAAGATATGTAATTTGAATAGAACCCTAAGCCTTTAAATTATTCAACTTATGATGTAATGATAAGAATGTATTTGTATCATGTCCTATAATCCTATGAAATTGAAAAAAGGGTCTACCATATTGATATGAAAATCTATTAGAGGATTTGGGATGAATTGTGGCTAATTCCATCTATCCTCTATCAAGTAATACTTATAGAGTCTGATGTGGTCTATCCTATGAACTACCTACCTGAATCTATATAGTTGGGTCAATATCCATAAATGTAACCATATGTATTGAGTGTGTGAAGGAATATGATTTTAACTATAACTGAGTAGTTGGGCCTGTACCTATAATAATATGAACTAATGGTGTTGCCTATGTGGGAAAAGGCATGATTACCTTGGAATTATCTATGTATTATATGGGTCTTACTATTTTAATCTCAATATACATAAATAGTCATCAATGTTAATGGGTGCAGTATCATCCTCTTTGGTGCCTTGGCAATTTTTATCATAGTTTTGGATATATAGTTTCTCTAAATTAACAAGTAATGGTAATTTTGTTTTGAATATCCCATCATCTACCATGGGTAAGGATAAATTTGTTGTAAAAAAGCCCTATTCCATCATAGGTGAAGGAATTTGTGTTGTAGGAAGATCTTGAATCAGTGTAATAATAGTGTTACTAGATTACCAAAAATCATATGTATTCATATTTTATATCAAAATCATGTGGGGTGGGGAATCTATGCAAAATTAAGATGTTCCATCTAGATATGTAGTCAGATAAGTAGGCTCAATAACTCTACAATATATGAATGATTATTTAATATCCAAATAAATGTATAAATATTCATCAATTAAAAACTTGACACATCTATTCAAGGTAGAGGGTAAAACCTCCATGACATGTATTTAAGGTTTCCTAAGTAACAAATTATAATGAAAATGATTAGGCATCACTTGAAACTATGTAGATAGGGTTTTCGGCCCAACTATGATATCCAATGTAATAATACCCAATGCATATCTAGGAGTGTCATAAAAACCTCTAATGTTATTATATGTATTATAAGTGGATGTTATATCAACCCCCATAATATAAATATATGAGGTTGTATATGTTAAGTCATAAACCCTTATCAAGTATAGCACATTTAATAGTGGTGTTCTTTATTTGTGTTGAAATGAAGAGCAATAAATTATGATCAACAACTAACTATAAGGGCAAATCCTCATTTGAAAAATATATAGCATCTTCAATGTCTTTGATAGTGTTCATGATAGATGAAAAATAATCTTTGTGAGGAAAATATGTATGATTTAGTGTTTGAAAAAGAATATCTTTGAAAATGGTTGCCTTTTGGGGAAATTCTTATATAGAAATCTTAGCTAGAGTATTTCTCAATTTATCCATAATATCATATGATATATGTTGATAAATAGGGTATATTGTATTATTTTTGGGATGAGGAGGGAGTTTGGGGTTATGTTTTTCTTGTATAGGCTAAATAGGCACCTGATTTTGTCCAGTGATAGCTCAAATGACTATGTCCACTATTTGTCAATGGTGAATAGTAGAGGCAGGTGTGAGCAAAGATAGTCAATGTGTCTAGGTGGAATAGGATAAAAAGGAGTCATCTAAGATATATAAAACCAAGTAGTAACCAAAGGTAAATTAAAATTGGCCATGAAAAAATTCTCTCCATAGAAGTTAGCTCAAGATGATGTGTATTATTGTGTGAAATAAGATGAGTTCTAACATGATCCATGAGAGGATTGGCATCTGTGTTCATGTTTCTACAAATGGTGGGTAAGAGGAATAAAAGAAAAACAAAAAGACATTGTAACAAAAGTTATAAAATAACATCCATAATTATAATTATGATGAAAGGATACAAATTGAAAACCTAGCCAATTGTAGAAATAATAAAGGAAACCCTAATGGTACACTAGGTTTTTAAGAAAAATGTTCAAAGTAAGTCAAGTTCACCAAACGATTTAAAATTTAAGGGTTATGGATTTTAATCCCTAGGTTTTTAAAGGGAATAAATATATTAAATAATTTTATAAAATATACAATAAATACAACCACTGATTTGTAAAATAACTAACCTAATCTGATATTTTTAATAATAGTAATGAATGACACAAATAAGTATTTTTTACTATTTTGAACATAAGTTAAAATAAGTCTACCAAATAGAGTAAAAAACTTGATATATGGGTATATTAAGATGTAATATTTTGTTTCATGGTCATATTTGACATCATTTTATGTACTATTAACATTGGTCATAGTCAAATCTAGTCTTAAGTCATTTAATGTCACATAGGGTCATAATTCAGCCATTAATGAAGATTATACAATTTTCATTGGTAGATAAGTGTTAAATTTTTTGAATAAAAATCCCTAATGTTATATTATTTTCATTAGTTTCATTTATAACTAAAAATTTATAGGTCCCTAAGTTAGATCAAGAAAACTTTTAGAAAAGAGGAGGTTTTGGCAATTGTACAGCATATGTAAGTGTTGTGGCATGTGTGGAAGATTGTGAAATTAATATTAAACTTAAAAAAGTTGAATTACACATTTTATATACTTTTTGTGTTTCAAAATTGGCTTAAAATTATTATAATCCTCTGTCACTTTTCTTGGCATGTAGAATTGGTCAATAGGTTTTTTCATGGTACAACTAGTAGGGGAGGAATTGGATCAAATGAATTCGAGGGGTTATAAAAATTATTCAAATTAAATTTCATGGTATTATTTAAAATATTTTTTAAACATTCTTTACGAACCATTGTTTAGAAGTTGATTGTCTCTTTTTGTATGCTTATCCCCACACCTTACAGGTTTTCTTCTTGTTTGAGATGTTATATACAAACCAATTGATGAAAATGATTATATAGTATTTAGATATAATTATCTCATGGTTTACATATTTTATTTTATTTTTATATTTGATTTTATGATCCAAACATCTCAATTTACATGTTGAGATCACCAATGGAGTTGCAGGCATGCTCATCAACTACAAAGTTTTTCCTTTCTTATAGTGGTTTCAATCAAGGTTGATGTGGTTTTAAACTTTCCAAAACATTATGATCAGCCTCTCTAATAATTTTTGGTCCCCAATGCATCTATATGGGGAGTGATAAGTCAAGAAATACCAACACAATCAATTCCCTACATGTATTCACCTATAGTCAAGTGAATGGAGGTTTTGTGAATAGTCACAAGAATGTAATGAATATTTTAAATAAGTTGGACACATTATTATAACATGATAAATTAATAAAAGACATTAAATGACATATAATATACTGTTATAATGAATTCAAACTCTATACACAGTCTTATATCATTGATAGGCACATATAGGTGCCTTACAAGAGACTAACCATGTTATATTGAAGGTGTCAAAACTAGTTTGAATCTCTTTCGATAAATTTTAAGAATTTATAGAGGATAAATATTTATTATAAGTTCATCCATTATTCATATTCTCAATATCTCACCTTCACTACCTTGTGTCCTATAATGTGCACCTACAGGGGAACATACAAAGTACAGAGCAATTATAAGGCATATGTTGAAACTTTTTTGGACCTTCCTTAAGGTATTAAGGTGTTGAAGATGACATAATAATCAGTAGTAAATCCATTGAGTGTAAAATAGTATTTAAACCATGTTCCTACATTTATTAAGTATCTTTAGGGACTAATTACCTTAAATTTTCCAAAACAAGGTTTTCACCCTTCTTTCAATCCTCCCACAGTGAAATATATGAGGTATTGATAGGTATAAATGTTTCCATCGTGGATAAATATCATAAGGGATATGATTTTACATGAAAATTGGTATATTTTTCCATATTATTATGATGATGGAGAGTTCCCAACTCATGAAATATTTCACTACAGTCCCTCAATGTTATCTACAAGATTGTGAATCCCAAATTCCTTCATGGTGATATAGGACATAATGGAGGCATGAATCTAAATAAAACTAGTTTTTTTGGAAAATAAATGGAAATTATGGTTTATAAATAATTTATAAGATTTTAAGTATTGGGTCTCAACTCATATCATAGCCTACAAGTCCCTTCTTGGTCAGAAAATAACACCTATAGGTTGATTGTAGGGTGACAATGCAGGTTGAACCCAACAAGTTATGTGTGGGTCTAACTTAAAACACAGTGTGGAAAAATTAAACCATAATATGAGCCTAAATGACTTAAATTATGTCTTATGGTAATGACATAAGGTCTAACATGAGAAATACACCTACAGGTAGGTTATGTTTTGAGAAAATTACATAGTCATACAACTTGCTAATTAGGCCTGTCTAAATAAAAGTATAAATTGAAGGATTTGGAAAAACTTTTGATGATAAAAATGTTTTAAATGACTTATAAAAATTATAAGTACAATATCATAAGATTATAATCACATGTAAATAAAGAAAGGAAGACTTCAATCCAAAACCTACATTCAATATGCCAACCCTACACATAGTGAGTACTACACAGTCTACCTTGAGGGGTTTTGAAGATTTGGAGGGGATATTGATGTGATATAGTAATGGAAAATAGTGAATAACATACAAATAACTTTCCTAGTACTTTTTTATCATTATTTATCTTGGGATAATATGGGAAGTGCCCTTTATTATATGTTAGATAAAGGGCACTCCCAGAAAGGATACATCATATAAGCTCAATATGGAACATTTAGGATATGAGTTGAGGAATATGGAAAACTTTTATATATTGTATATGGATTTGATTTTAACATGGTAAAACATGAATAAGGTCCCAAAACACTATTATACCAAGCACGGTATCCTAAACCTACATATGTATAGTCAGACCTATTAGGCCTAGACTAGGCCTAATGCCTAAAAGGGGTTTAATACCTCTTATAGGGAAATGATATTTGAGAATAATTATAGTAATTAATGGGGAGTTATAAAGTTATCCAAATCCCTTAGTTTTTAGATAAGGTCACAGAGAAACCATTTCTTGGCTTATATGCATAACATGGTGCATAAAATGCAAAGAAGGGCTTGAGAAGTCATCTTAAGAAGCTCATATCAATACAGATTCTTATAATGGTAATATTAGGATATATTATATGTTTTTTATAGTCATAAACAAGGTTTTAGTGGAATTTTTTTGAGGATCAAATGTCATAGTTTTATGAAAACTCCTTAAGTTTTTGAACTACATAAAACCTTTAAAACTCTTACTCATGACTTGATGAGGAAAATGTGGGTATAAATGAGTATAAGATCAATATTTTTGTCAATTAATTTATTTAATATTTTATAAAACTTCCCCAAGGTCCTTCCCATCAAGTTGGCTCGTACCCTATTTATACAGATAGGGTACAAAACTAGTTTTCTTGATAATTTTTATTATTATTTAGGTATAGAGGAGTTTAAAAGGATGTGAATAAATTAAAGAGATATAATTAGAAATAATATAAATCATAATTATCATTTATTTCTTTATAAAATAACACAAGTCGCTTTACAAGCACCTTCACTTCATGTAGTCTAAACTGGCCTGGGGAATGAAAGATGATCTCTAAGTGAGAACGTGATAAATTCAATTGGGAAGATTTTTATGGTCTAAATGATGGATTTATGTATATAATTACTCTTTATAGGTGTCATACCACCCATTTTATGTATTGGTTTGATAAACTTAAGACCAACTTGGTGCCAAGTGTGAAGGAGTGAAAGAAGGATGATAGTGACTATAGGCAGTGATAACACTTGTTCAAAATAATATCAATGATTAAATACACATCTAATGAATTTTGGATATTTTTATTAACCTACTCATCAAATTTAATATGTTTTAAATTTACCTATTCTACCTTGGAGTGCTCAAGAAAAGCCAACGATGATGATAGTTTTCAAGAAGCTAGCTGAGAGACCTCTACACCATGTTTGGGGAGTTTCATGCTTCAAAGGTAATTTTTTCCAAAGATGCCTTATATTTTATATTCATTAATCCATTAACCTAAAAATATAACTCCTTTTATATTCATTCTTCTCTCTCATTTCTCACATTCTATAAATACTAGCCATTTTGGCTCTTATATGTAATTCCACACCATGTATGGAGAAGCCATACTAGTTTTAAATTTTAATTTGAATTTTAATAATACATTAAATATTTATTTTAGTGCACAAAAATATTTTACAACTGTGTGAAGTGATGTATGGTGATATCTAGTGATAAACAACTATCCTTCTCTTCTCTTTGTCCTTTCATGTCTGATGAAAGAAGCTCTCATTCTAATAGGTCATATGAAGTGTACATAGTATGTTTGGATTCATTAAAGTGTGAAAGTGTCTTTATATCATAAAATATAATATTTGGTATACTTACCTTGAGTTTTTTTTCATGCATATCACCTCTATATTTAACTACTAATGTTAGAACATTATAGGACTTTGAATCTAGTGTTGTAGGTCTCTTTTCTTAGTGAAAGAAGTATGATGGTCTTTTGGAAATACTTATTTTGTATCTCACCTTTATATTTAATTTATTATATGCATACTTATATATTTTTTTGTTAGAATTAAGTGTTTAAAAATAATTAATTACGCAATAATATGCAACATGGAAATCATTCCTCATAATCACAACAACAGAGACAAAAGAAAAATTGAGATCTAAGAAAAAATATGCACATAGCACTGATATAACATGTTTCACACAATGTGGTATACATACACAAAGAAGATATTAATAATATTATAAACAAGAGTAAAATAAACCATAAAAAATAAACCTCTCATAGAGATAATTTTCTCTAGCTTGAATTTGCACTAGAATTCTTGAGATGCAAAGCTACACCTCAAAACCAATCACACTAACTTCAAAAAGAATGTAGAGAACAAAAAATAGTAAAAAACATAATGAATAATGTTTTACCTTATCTCTTACTTATAATTTTCAAAATCTCTTGAAAAATGTGCCATAATAATAAGGATAACCATATCCTCATAAAATAAAGCACAAAATAAAGGAGGTTTCAACCACATAATCCGCTGATTCTCTCAACACCTTTAAATCATACCCACTTCCTCAAAACGTTCCACAAAAAAGGGAAGTGGTTAAAATTCATCCTACTATTGTAAAAGGTAAATATTTCATGTTAAAATTTTTCTAATAATTTTTTTTTTACCTTAGGGGTGTTAAAATGAACACCACATTTAACAATCTCCCACTTGGAGTTCATTTTCGCTTGAACAAAATTTAACACTCCTCCATGATCTTCATGAAGATAAACCAAAGCTAAACATTACCTAAAATTATCTGATGTGACTACCTTAGTCATCAAATCCATAGTATTTTGGCTTGTATGTATATTCTCTAGCTCTTCCATGTTTTCCTCCAAAGCTATACTGATGAAATGATACCACAACTATATGTGCTTCATCCTCAATTGGAAATCAGAGTTCTTGGATAAATGTATTGCACTTTAAATATCACTATGTAGTCCCCTAACTTCATGCTTATAACCTAGCTCATTTATTAGCTATTGTAACCAAATCATCTCCTTGTTACCCTCTATAGTAGTAAAATACTTAGCCTCTATGTTTGATAAATACACAACCTTCTATATCTAAGAAATCCAACTAACCATTGTATCCCCGATAGTAAATACAAAACCTAACATAATCCTCTTGCTATCAACATCCATAGCCATATCTGAGTCCACATAACCATACAAATTGGTGTTTGATCCACAAAAACATAATTATGTACCCATGGTTCCTTACAAGTATCAAAGACTGCATTTCACTACTTGCCAATTCTCATAACCTAGATTACTCACATACTTACTACTCCCACTACATGGGAAATATCTAGCCTAGTACAGACCATAGAATACATTAGGATACCAACCACTGATTAGTAAGGTACCTTAGACATCTTTATATTTTCTTCTTCTATCTTGGGACATTGTTGCTTTGATAATCTAAAATGGTTTACCAAATGAGACCCAAATAGCTTAGCATCCTACATATTAAACCTCTCAAAAAATTTCTTCACATACTCTTCCTGGGATAAGATCAACTTCTTCTTCTTCCTGTCTCAAGTTAGCCTCATACAAAATATTTCCTTTGTTTCACCCAAATCCTTCATAGAAAAGGAATCACCAAGCTGCTTTTTGAGTACTTGAATCTATTACATGTTCCTTCACGTAACCAACATGTCATATACATACAAGCATAGGATAATATAATTACCATCCTCAAATTTATTAACATACATGAAATGGTTATAATGACACCTAGAGTAACCATGTTCCAACATAAAACTATTAAACTTTTTATACCATTATATACAAGCTCTTATTTAGTTTCCACACCAATGTCTCCTTTCCTTAGACCTCATAACCCTATGGTTTTTCAATATATAATTCCTCCTCCAAATCACCATGAAGGAATCTAGTATTAATATCTAGTTATTCTAAATGAAAATCCTCTACTGCAACTATACCAAGCACAAATCTAATAGAAGTCATTTTAATAATAGGAGAAAAAATCTCATCAAAATCAATACCTTTCTTCTATGTATAACCCTTAACCACCAATTGGGCCTTGTAACTTTTCCTTCCTCCATCCTCTTCTTTGATTTTGTATACCCACTTATTTTGAAATGATCTCTTTCCCTTGGGTAGCTTCACCAAATCTCATGTTTGGTTCTCCATGAGAGAATTATGTTCTTCTTCCATGGATTTCTCCCATTTCTTCCTAGCACTGGCCTACATTGCTTTCTTACAACATTCTGGTTCTCCACTATCAGTAAGTAAAATATAAATCAAAGATAGGGAAAAATGTTTAGGATATTTTATTACCCTAAGAGACTTTCTTAATATAGGAGTTTATGGATCCTATGTATGAGGTTCCTAAACTATCTCCTTTGACACTTTACCATTCATAATATCATCCAACACTATGTACTCTTTTTGTTCCTATTCTTTCAACTGATACTTATACATGAATTTTTATTTAAAGATAAAATATCTAAAATAGAATGTTTTCTTGTCTCTAAGACTCTAAACTCAAAATCCAAAGTCATCCTCAACATAACCAATGAAGGTGCATCTCTCAGACTTAGCCTCTAACTTGGTCTTATCTTTCTTGGGAACATGAACTAATGTCTCACATCCAAAGACCTTAAGAAAAAAATAATTAACTTTATTATTAAATCAAGCTTCCTTAAGTGTGACTCAATCCAAAGGAACTAAAGGTCCTCTATTAATTAGATATACCACTATGTTAATTGCTTTTATCCAAAACATTAGGGGCAACCCTGTATGCAACCTCATTCTCCTAGCACGCTCTATGATTGTCATGTTCATCCTCTCTAACAATCCATTCTCTTGTGGCATCCTTCGAACTATCCTTTGCCTATGAATTCAATTATATGAACAATAATCATCAAATGATTTTATTAAATACTCACCTCCATTATTTAGCTTGAGACATTTCAACTTGAAACCTATTTCATTATCAACTAAAGATTTCCATTTGTTGAATGTTTCAAACACATCAGATTTAATCTTAATAAAATAAACCCAAACTTTCCTAGTTGTATCATCAATAAATCTAACATAATAATTTCAACCATAAATAGAAGATACCTAAGCTATCCCCCATAAATCTAAGTAAACCAACTCCAACTTATTCTCCTTCTTTGTCGGTAAAACCCTCAAGAAATTAACTTGCTTTTGCTTCCCATACACATAATTGTCATAGAAGTCCAAATCAACCTATTTCAATTTGGACAACATGTCTTTCAAGATATCCATGACCTTTTGGATCATATTATCAAGCCTGTAGTGCCACTAAGTTACATCTCCATCTATAGTGAATAAATTAAAGTTATCAACACTACTAGTCAAATAAAAACTGACAATTTTCTTACCTCTCACAACTACAAGAGAACCCTTGGTAACTTTCCAAGAGTATAATAAAAACATCACTAAACAAACCTCACTATCTAATTGCCCAACTAATATTAAGTTCTACCTTAACTATGGGGCATCTCTGACATCCTTTGGTATCTATGTGTTCCCATTTTTCATCTTCACATGAACACATAATTTCCCTACTATACTACATGGTTCATCATTAGCAAGATAAACATGTCCAAACTCTCCTTGAACATAATCCATAAAATAATGCCTATGTGGGGTGGCATGAAAAGAATCCCCTGAATCTAATTCCCAAGATTCAAAAACATTATCTAAGAAAATAATTAATGCATCCTAACTAACATTAAATATTGTCATATTTACCTCCTTGGTCTCCTCATGTTTGGTCTTCTTATCCCAAAGTTCCCAACATTCCTTATTTGTGTGTCCACTTTTCCCATAGTACCAACACACCATCTTGGTTCTATGTTTAGATCTTTGTTGACCCTTTGACTTTCCATGGTTTCCTTTTATTCTATCCTTTTGTCTCCCTCTAGTCTCCACCATCAAAGCATTCCCTGAAGATGATTTCCCAGTGTTATTCCTTCACATTCCCTCACTAAGAATAACATGTATAACATCCTCAAAGTTTAAAATTACCTTAGTGGGGATGACATTACTCATAACCTTAACTAGGCTATCCCAACTATCTGATAAGGAGCACAAAATCAATAAAGCCTTAACTTCATCTTCAAATTTAATACCAGAATAAGTTAACACACTCAACCATATTAAAATTATTCAAATGATCAACTACAAAACCATTTTCAAACATTTTCATATTAAATAACCTTTTCATTAAAATTATTTTATTATATGTAGAAGGTTTTTCATATAACTCCCCTAATTTATTCATCAAACCAAATGTAGTCATCTCCTCTAAAATATTAAAAGAAATCGAAGATGCAATGCACAAATGTATGTCTCCCAGTGATTTTCTATTGAGAAAATTCCAATCTACCTAATTCATACCTGAAGGTTGTCTTATTTTCCCCATTAAAGGGAGATGAAGATCCTTTTGAAACAAGTAATCTTCTATTTGCATCTTCCATAATCTAAAATTCTGCCCATTGAATTTTTGAACTGTAGATATACCATTATATGTCATAGCTCCCACTCAATTTAATATATTTCCCTATAATTCACCATTAAAGCTAGCTCTGATACCAATTTTTATAAATAAGTGATTAAAATTAATTAATTATGCAATAATATGCAACACAAAAATCATTTATTAGAATCACAGTAGTAGAGACATACGAAAGAAACTTATAAATCTAAGTAAAAATACACACATAACACTGATATAACGTGGTTCAAACAATGTCGTCTGTGTTGACCAAGAATATCTCAATAATATTATAAACAAGAGTAAAATAAATTCTAAACAATAAATCTCTCATAGAGATAACTTTTTATAGCCTGAATTCACACCAAAATTCCTAAGATGCAAAGCTATACCTCAAAACCAATCACATTGACCGTAGAAAAAATGTAGAGTTCAAAACTCAATGAAAAATGCAATCAATAATGGGTTACCCCTCTCCCCTATTTATACTTTTAAAAATACCTTGAAAATTTTTCCATAACCATAAGGATAACCATATCCCCACAAAATAAGGCACAAAATAAGGGAGGTTTTAACCACACAATCCCATGATTCTCTCAACACCTTTAAATCATACCCACTTCCCAAAAACGTTCCAAAAAAGGAAAGTGGTTAAAATTAGTCCTAGCATTTTAAAAGGTAAATATTTCATGTTAAAATTATCCTTTTAATTTTACTTTTACCTTAGGGGTGTTAAAATAAACTCCATATTTAATAGTTTTCCTAGAAAAAATCAATTAGTTTAGGTGATGATCACTTCATGGTAATTTCAAGGAGATATCTCTTAAACCTATAGGTATACCTCTACTATAGGCAACCCACAAGCCTAAATGTATTATAATTTTGCCCAAATCTTAGAGTATGATTGAATAACCTCCTATAGGGTGCAAGTTTTGTTGATAATAGTTATAACACGCTCGGTGGGACCATTGTACTAAAGAAAACTTGTCAAGGTTAATGATTTTATTGACAATATAAGCTAGATATGGTGTGATACTAAGCATTTGGTGACTCCATTCAAGGTAAAATATGTTTTTATATGATTTGTTTGTCATATATTTGTGCTTATACTTCATTTACTAGTCATCTTCAACTAGATTTTTCAATCCTATCAATCTACATATTCAACCTAATATTCTTCTTAAATTTAACCATCCTTAGCCCATTCTTCCCTTTTAAGATAAATAAGACATTATTATCCAAGATAATCAATATAGTTAGTAAGAACTTGAAGTAAACATGGTTAGGTAGCATGCCTTCCCATCCTTTCACACTGAGAATCCAATCCATCTTAATGCCTATGATGGCATTCCCTCTAATGCTACAAAGAGTGTTCCTACATTCAATGGGGAAGGTCCTATCACTCTTAATGATCACATTAGGGATATATCATACTTTTTTAATTTTCATCATGTCATTGAGGTTAACATTTCCATTAGGATCTTTGATATGTCCCTTAGATGAAAATCACTTGATTGCTATAGGAATTTTCCTAATGGATGTATCAAAACATGGGATGACTTCGAAGATATTTTCACATAAATTTTTGAAGATAAGAGTGAACATAATTCACTCATTCAAAAATTCAATGTGATCCAAAGATCCCCTAAGGAGACAATGCATTACTTTAATGAGAGATTCCAAAAGACTTGGCATAGCTTGCCTCCTCCCATGAGACCACTTGCTAACTTTTTCTTTCTTATACACTTGAGGGCCATTGTTACTAATATTTGCATCATGATATAATCCATGGGTGGTTTCACTCTACTTAAATCATGTGACCTTCCCATTTAGAGATGAGAATGGCCTTATTCAAGAAGGAATGTTTCCTCAAAAAGTGTATATGCCTCTACTACCTAATGTACCTATTGATGCTCCAAGAATTAACCAAGTTATTAATGTTATAGGTACAATAAATTAGAGAGGGTATTGAATTATTTATTCAATCAATTCAATTCCAATTCCAAAACTTCAAACTCTTAACCAATCAAGAAAAGCATTCATGAAGCATATAAACTAGTTATTACAAGGAACAAAAGAAAATATGAAAGATCAACACACATAACACATGGATTATTTGGAAACCATCATGGGTGATAAAACCCACTCTAAAGTCTGAAAAAGGTGGAATATAGTCTTATAATATATTTACAAATAAGAAAATCTCTTCAAGAACACACTTCAGAAAGAGCACCAACCACTAAGAATAAACAAGCACCCACTTATCCTAGATGTCGAGCACCCACACAACATATTATGATATAAACCCATATTTATCTCTGATTTATTCTAAATTTTATGGATAAATATTGAATATAAACTCTCTTCAAGCCTTCAATATTCTTCAAGCCTTTACACACAAGCAATGCATCCAAAACATTATTTTGGATCACTTTACACCTCTTTGCTCATTCTCAATCTTCAAACCTACAGTAAAACTATTATAACATAAAAAATATGACCTATAGGTCACACAAATATTCATAACACTAATAAACTCTTCAATCCATCAACAAATCACTCTCACACTTCCCTTTTCTTTGTTAGTCAAGTATAAAAACCTTCATTTTTGCTCTTTATAGCGCCTTCATAATCACCACCTTCTTGGTTCACCAAAAGACAGAACTTAACCCTTAATTCTCCCATCACACTTATAGTAATATAAATTTAAAATACATAGGTCTTCCATAAATTTTATAGATCACCCTTAAGAAACAACACTTTTCAATTGGGCCTAAGAAGCCCTGATAGGTCCATGGAGACCTATTCATCCTTTTATCACTTCACCAAGCAAAACTAGGAACAAAAGATCAATTAAAAGAATATAGGTTCACAAAAAATTACCCCTAATAAATTATTAGTGGATTACATTGATCACTACAAACTTATACATATTTAAAACGTATCAAACATTTGCCTTGTACATGAAAACATAATGAATAAATAAATAGTCAACTTGTAAGGAATTGTTCATACTGAATGTGGATTCTTAAAACCTCCAAATCTATCTAGATTATCCTTAGGGAGTTTAAAACACTATCAAATATATAATTCACCATGAAACATCCAAAAAATATCAAGAAAAACTTAAACATCCTTCTCAGGTCAATTAAATAAGAAAGTCAAACCCTCAATCAACTTTAGACCACAATAAATGCAATTGTATAACCATTCAAACCCCAAAATAAGTTTTCATGGATTTACCTTGAGTTATATACCATTTTTATTTTTATACACTAATAAAATCATTTCATCATCAAAATTTATTAATAAAACAATGAATACTAGTTTTCCTTTGTAAATTCAAATATTTGAATTCCAATGGTCACTTTTTAATATAAATTTGACTATGAAAACTAGTGAAATCTGCCTAGGAGACCAAATTTTCACTACCATAACTTTTGATAAACATAGTTTCAATACCTTAAATTTTAAACAAATTCTCTAAGTACAAATATAAACCAACCCATGTGACCACTTTTTTTTTATACCTTCACATGTGTGAATGTTAATGTCATCAATCTGTTTACTTAGGAAGATCTACTAAGATGACTAGGATAACCTAAACTTTCACAAGACTATTATAATGGATTAATTTCACTTCCAAAAATATACCAACAACTATTTAATATTTGTATGACCTATGAAACATGGTTAACACATCACCAATATCCATCATATTTCTTAATCAAGCAAACACTGCAAGGTCCATGCATGATAACTAAGGCACACTTCTTCATTGAGAACCATGAACATAAATCAACTCATGGAAAATATTTTGCACCTTAGGGAAATAATTTACAACACCTTAAAAATGTCCCATTTTTCATTTATTTTAAAACTTATAAATGTTTTCAAATCCAACAACAAAGCAATGCATATCCTCTTGCTTCCTTGACAAACACTTTCTCCCCCTTTGACACAATGAGAAAGTGGGATTACTTGATTATGTCAAGGACCTATAAATGTTTTCAAATCCATCTTAATAAAGGTATCTCCTTTGAGAGATGATAAAAACTATCCATATTACTATGCACACCATTTCTTTCTAAGACAACCTTAAACCTGCTCATTGACAACACTCTTACTTGGCCATGCACTTATATATGAATAATAAATTAACAATATAAATAAAATAGGAGTTATCACACCTTAATATCACTAAGAGTGACTCACCCTAGGTTATCTTAACTTGGGCATCCCTTAATGACCTTTAGACAATTTCCAACCATGATGAAATTTCATAGTTACCTTTATATTTTCTCTCACAAGCCACCCTTAGAATGAAAAGTAGATATTAAATATCTTTCTTCAACATATACTATGTATAAATCCAATTCAAAAACATATTCAGGGGCAACCATACCTTTGTATTTTGAATAAAACAACTAAAAATCACTCTTATTCACACTAGCCTTGTCTAGAGGCCTAATCGCCCTACTTGAACCTTACAGAGCCCATAAATTTTTGTGTATGCACATTCATTAATTGATATTTAATATCTAGTGTACAGTCATATGATTTCTCATTCATGCTAATAATCATCATACAAATCTCTTCTGCACCATATCTCATTTAAAAATTGACCTACCAATTAGTCCTCCATTTATACAAAATATCAATCATAAAACAAACTATACACTTATAGATGAATATACAGCACTTTTATAAACACCCTTTTATTCATTTTAATATATTAATTGGCCTCAATCCTCATATCCTTTTGTAAGGTCACTAAACCATATGGTGCAAAACTTAGGGAATAAAAAAGAAATAAGGTCAAATTACCACCTTCTGGTCAATGCCAATTCTTGAAACTTATCTCACACCTAGAGGTGAAAAATATAAATTTATAAACCAATTTTTTAGGTTTTATTCCTTTGGGAACCCATAGATCAATGAAATGGTTTTTGACCTATTAGCCCTTAAGTAAGGACTATCATACCCAAGAGTCAATAAAAAACTTCAATTTGCCCTCAAAAATTGCTTAAAAGCCTAAAAACACATGCATCACACCTATATTAGGTAAACACACCTTTATACTCCACAAAGTCACTTTAAACACTCACCAATATTCATTTTATATCTAGAACTAGTCAAATTGTGCATGCAAACCTGTGTACACAATAATCACTATGCCAAAACACCTTATAATGATAATATAATCCTTATAACATATATTTAACACTTTTTTCACATGGAAAAATCAAATCCAATTGTACTCTACCCTTGGTTAGCTTCATAGACCTCAAATGCATCAATTTTGCAAGATGAACACTCACTAGGTAGTGAACACTGAGCAAAATTATCAAATTGAACAAATGATCATGAATGACTCTTTTGACTATATGAGCACATCTAAACCCATTATATACTCTTGTAAAATTCCTCTTCACACTCTATATCAACCTTACTTTCATATTTCATGATTTGACCTTATAAAATAAGCATAAAAGTTTGACTAAAACTTGCTGTTAGGACCAATGTCTTTGAACATATTTCTTAGAGCTTTTCATCATAAACCTATGGAGTAATATCATGAAATTATTTATCCCTCTTAAAAAATTACCTTATATGATCAACACAAGTCTTGGAAACATAATATAATCTATTATATACCATAATTACATTGGCCTTAAAGATCAATAAATTAACTCTGCATAGCTATGTATTGATTATAACACATTGTATATCACCTAGAACACATACTATTGATTTTTGACATGAAAGATGTTTCCTAAGAAGCATAAGTAGATACACCCATATGTCATAGAGAGACTAAAGGTCCCAAAAATTAGAACACTCCCACATCTTCATGCTCTCACTTGACTTGTATTCCTACCTCATCATCAAATTGAATTTGATTGGGTTCTTAACTTCATTCTTTCCTTTTGACTTAGAATCTTGCTTGATATTCTTGTTCCCTTGGGAAGATAATGATTTCTCTTTGACACTTGAGTTTTTACCTTATTTTATTATGAGAAATAGTCCATTTTAAACTTATTTTTCATTTACCTCCTTGGGTATCCATTCATTATGGTTAATTTTATTCATGTTATAATGGTTATTCTTATAATTAGAAATCTAACCATTCCTATATAACCTTGTCATATGAACTCTCTATTGACACTTGAAACAACTAAAGGTTATATCATTGTACATACCTTGTATATGGGACATATGATGACTCTTTGAAGTTTAATTATCCCTTTCATACACCTCATTATATTATTTCATCATGAAGGCATTGCAAGACCTTGTAATATGACTAATCTATTAACACCTATAGTACAAGATGTCATGTTTTCTGTATGGACTAGTTGATTATCAATGGTGATGATATTCTTCACTCTTGTCATTATCTTGGTCATAATTTCTTGAAAATATATTATGAGGATATTTTCTCTTTCAATCAATCATCCTATGTATAAATTGATGACCAGAATAATAGTAACCATTGAAGGAGTTGTCATACCTTAATGCATTAGGTTGGTTGTTTTGATTTGAACTTTTTATAACTTTTGAAGTTATCCTTCTTATTCATATTTTCATTCTTCTTGTCTTTACTAGTACTCTCCTTAGCATGATTAGTCTCCTAATCTATCATTATTGTCTTTTCAATCTTATTATCCTTTTGAGCGTCTTCAGGAAACCTAGGATTGACTTGCCATTTGAGACCTTTTGACTACTCAATACGACATTAATATCAACTATAATTTTCTAAAATTTTTATAAATTTCAAGATTTCTCATAACTTGATGTAGTTTCACCTTCAAAGACTCCATCTTTGATTTGTATTTATCACATTCTTCATCCTTACTCTTTACCTCTTCATCAAGGGTACAAACCTAAGTTTTAAGATGCTGAGTGATCTCATCTTTATATTTGACTTTATTGCTCAACATTTCTTCAAAGAACTTAATTTTTTCCTCATATCTCTTGATCAAGGATGCTTGATTTATATTAATTCCTTGTAGAATCTTCAACTCTTCTAAGTCACTTAGATGTTTGTCTTCAAGAATGACTTGATCATTATCTTCCTCTCAGATATCTCCACTAAAGAGATCTCTACCTAAAGAACGTTCACCTTCATTAAAGCCATGAATAGTGTCTCATTATCCTCATCATGAGATGAACCATCAATATCTAATGTGTTTCTCTCTTTATTTACTATATTCTCAATGGTAAAGGCTCTTACTACGTTTGTATGACTCCTTACCATTTATTTTATGTAAGAACATTTTCTACTTGATAAGACACTCATATTTCTTGTGATCATCCTCATGAAATTCCTTTTGAGTTTCGTTGTGTTAATATTTGCCTTTATCTAGGCACTTATCTTCAAAATGACTAGATTTACCACATTAAAAACATTTAAAAGGAATCTTCCCTTCATATTTACTTGATGCTACATTCAATTTTCCTGTAGTTATGAATTCAAGTTGATATTTATTAAGATCAAAGTCTTCAAGACTTAACTTGATCTTCTTTCTTTTTATTTCCTTAATCAACTTGAAGGTTGATTCCTTCTTTATTGGTTTTTACTCATTGAATCTCATCTCATAGGTAGTAAGGATGCCATGCAATTCATCCATCTTCATCTTGGTGAGATCATGAATTTATTCCACAACAAAAAATTTTGAATCAAAATTAAAGGTGAGAGACCTCAATACTTTTTGTTCTATAGTAGCTTATTCAATCTCCTATCCAAGACCTATAATAATGTTCACCACCTAATTAACCCTTATGATATAATATGCCGTAGTATCTTCATCCTTAATTTTAAGGCCATCAAATTATCTTTAGTAGGTCTATAATTTAGCCAACTTATCCTTTGAATCCCCTTCATAGATAATCTATAATTTGTCCCATATTTTTTTGAAAGACTTATAGTGTATTACTTTGGTGAACTCAACCTCTGATAGGGCATAAATGATATCATTCATAACATTATAATTATTATCAATCAACTTATTATTAGCTACACTAGTTGGAAGAGTAGGGGGTGTACAATATCCATCCATAATAGATTGCCAAATATCAAAACCTAGATAGATGATGTACGTATTTATCCTTACACTTCAAAAATCATAGTTAGAACCATTAAAAAGTGCTTCTTGATTAATATAGAAACCACCTTGCATTTGATGACTACCCATTATACCTTTGATCACCTTCAAGTGGTTAAAATTGAAAATAATGTGTGGCTATGATACCAATTATTATAGGTAAAATCACTAGGGGTGAATCATTTATTTAAAAAAATTCAATTACAATTCCAAAACTTCAAACTCTTAACCAATCAATAAAAACATTCATGAAGCATATAAACTAGTTATTTCAAGGAATAAAAGAAACAATGAAATTTAAACATACATAGCACATGGATTATGTGGGGAACCCTAATGGGGGATAAAACCCAATATAAAGTATTAAAATAATTGGAATATAGTCCTATAATATATTTTAAAAATGAGATACTTTAGTGAATCACACACTTAATAAGGAGCACCAACCCCTAAGCATGAATAAGCACCCACTTGTCCTAGATGTTGAGCACCCACAAAAAATATTATAATATAAACAAATAAAATTATTTGATTTAGTTTAAATATAATGGATAAATAGTGAATAAAAATTCTCTTCAATCCTTCAAGCTTCCTCAATCCTTCACACACAAGCAATGCATCCAAAACAACCTTTTGGATAACTTTACACCTCTTCACTCATCCTCAATATTCAAACTTATAAGAACACTATTATAACATCATAAATATGACATATAAGTGAAAAAGACATTCCTGACACTATTATTCTCTTCATATCATCCACCAATCACTCTCACACTTCTCTTTTCTTCGCTAGTAAACTCTAGAAAAATTCATCTTTGTTTATGATCTTTATAAAGCCTTCATGATCACCACATTATTAGTCAGCCATAAGACATACCTTAAACCTTAAGGATTATATCACATTTATTATAATATAAATTTTACTAAAATATGTCTTTAATATCTTTGTTAGATCACCCTTAACCAATAACACTTTTCAATTAGGCCTAAAAATCGCTTATAGGTCTATGGAGACCTATTCATCCTTTTATCACTTCATCAAGTAAAATTAGGTACAATACCACTTCAAAGAACATATGTCTACACCACATAACAACTAATCCATCCTCAAGTTATTACATTCATCACTACACACTTATGCATATGCAAAACCTATCAAACATTTGCCTTGTACATAAAAACACCATGAATGAATAAATAATCAACTTGTAAGTAATTATTCATACTTAATATATATTGGTAAAACATAATATATACATATATATATATATATACATATATATATATATATATATATGATCCTAAGGTATTATAAAATAAAATAAAATATATAATTAACAATGAAACATCCAAAAAATATCAATAAAAACTAATACATCCTTCTTGGGTCACTTACAGAAGAAAGTCAAACCCTCAATCAAATTTGGGCCACAATAAATGCAAATGTACCACCATTAAAACCTCAAAATCATTTTTAATGTATTTAAATTGAATTTATATACCAATTTATTTTTTATAATTATATCAAATTTGTTCATCATCAAAAGTTATTAACAAAACAATGTAGACTAGTTTTCCTTTATAAATTCAAGTATTTGAATTCCAACAGTCAATTTTTAATGTAAATTTGACTATAAAAACTAGTGAAATCTACCTAGGAGACTAGATTTACACTACCATAAATTTTGATATACATCATGTCAATACCTTAAACATTAAACACATTCTCTACGAAAAAATATCAACAAACCCATATGACCACTTTCATATGACACCTTCACGTTTATGAATGTTGATGTCATCAATGTGTTTACTCAAGAAGATCTAACAAGATGACTAGGATAACCTAGACCTTCACAAGACTATTCTAATGGATTAATTTCCATTCCACAATTATAACAAGCACTTAAGACCCTTTATATGGTCCTTTAAACATGGTTAACACATCACCAACATCCATCATCCTTCTTAACCAAGTAAACACTACAAAGTCCATGCATGATCACTAATGCACACTTTTTCATTGAGAACCATACATAAAATTAAACTCATGGATACTATTCACCACCTTATGGACATAATTTAAAACACATAAACACCTAATTCAAATTCTAATTTAAAGTATTCTCTAAAAAAGTTAGATGATGCCATTGATTGGTAGGCAAGGTCTAATTTCTTTGAGGCTCAAATTAGGTGAGCCAATATTAAAAATATGATAATAAAAAACCCTATCCCTATAATAAAAAATGTGTGAGGGGGAGATCAAAGGAATCCTAACTTCATCGTGCCTACCAATGTGTACAATCCTACTCCCACTTCCAACATAAGAGAAATGGTACTAGTGGATATCAATTTGATCCAAGGAGAAGAGTGGTAGCAAGGCCAATTCATGGATGAAAATAAATGTGGAGAATAATATATAGTTAATAAATGAGGATTCACTCCTATGCTATCAGTAGAAGATGAAGCATTAATGTAAGAAAGTGAAGGTTGGTAGCCTTAATGAGAAAGCTTTACCAACTTCCTAGTTGAAGATAATTTTGTACTTAAACACGTAAATTATATTTTAGACAATAAAATATATAATATAAAGGCTTTATGGAATTTTAATTTTATTCCTACAATTTCATATAATCCTCTTACAAGGCAAGAAAGCATGACTGCAATCATGGTAGTCCCTAACACTCTTTCACCTTCTTCAAATCAAACATTAGAAAGTCTTCTCAATGTGATTCAATCCCTCAATATAAAAACTCTTCCTTGCCTCCAAGGACTCAAGATAAAGTAATTAATTATACTTTAAACATTTTTTATTTATTGAAAAGTGCTAAGGCATCCATTTCCATTTGGGATACCCTTCATATGCCTAGTCAAAAGGAGATTTTGTAAAAATAACATTACACTATCCATGTTATTCCTCCATCATCAAGAAATTTTCATTGTCATATTTATCTTAGTAGTTAACCTAACAAAATTATGGAACCATATACCAAATCTGAGAAGCCTCTACCCTTTTACCTCACTCTCATTATGGGTGATAAACTAGTTCATAGCTGCATAGTTGATAGTGGATATAGTACATTAGTGATGCTTATGGTTATAGATGATGAGTTGGGCATAAAGTATGAGCAACATATAAAATGGGTGATTAAATTATATGGTACAACTACAAATTTATTTGGATTGATCAAAGTTTTGAAGGTTTTCTTACATGATTATCATAGTTTTTCTATCCTCCAAGACATTGTGGTTGTTGACTTACCTTCTCATTTTGAAATATACCTTTAAAGAGATTTCATATCTAATATTGGATGATAAGTCTCATATTATTGGTCCTTATTAGTCATTAGGAAAAATATATGGAATAAATGTAAGCATAATAACTCAACCACTTATTAGGTTCCACATTGAGCCCTATGTAGAAGAAAACTCAAACTTGAATTGTGTTATCAATGAGAAAGAAGAGTCTATTGAGGATGATTGTGATTATTCTAAGATTGAAATAATTTCTAATATTTTTATAGATGAGTATGGGGCATATGCTTATGAACATGATCCATATACCTACTTGGAGAAAAATAACCTTGACACCTATATCATCCATGAGGGAGCATTTGAATAAGTTAAATTAAGCATTGAGCATTCCTTCTCACAAGCTACTATAGGTAATTACTTGATTAATGTGTATGATAATTATAGATTGAATATGATGATAGATCACTATGATGAGAATAACAATGTAATTCTACCTACAATTGATGAAACAACCCTTAAATATGACATTAACGAGGAAGAAGATGATTTGTATCAAAGGTTCAATGCCATATGTCAAGAATTTCATCAATTGGGTAAGAATACTTCTCAAAATAATTACATATCTGATGTAAATTTTGATAATGAGCATAATGATAAGGTTTATTAATGTCTCACCAAACATGAAAGAGAATACCTCGATAAACATGAAGGTGAATGTCATACTATTGTTCAAGAGGTTGGAGTCTTAGAGGAGTCTCATGAGTCCAAGATAGACATGCTTGTGATTAAAGAGTATTAAACACATTATCCTATGTTCAATTCATTTTTATAGGTTGTAGAGCATAAATTATAGGAAATTGATGATCATACACATCAAGTACATCATGCCCAAGAGAATGGAAAGGTTGGGGCAGTTTTCATACCTTCTAATCTATAGTTTGAAGAACCAATAAGATATAATAGAGATCAATCAAGTTAAAAATCAAAATAAGGTCCTTGGAAAACAAGAACGAACATTCATGAAATATATAAATAGCATACTTATGGATAAAATAAGAAGACATAAAGATGGTAAGCTTTTTGACCATCCACATGAGAAAGTGTTTGATGAAGAAAATGCCTCACATAACATTTTGATTTCATGGAGCAATAAATATGAAAGAGGAACCATATTTAACCCTAGTAGAATCATGGTAAGTTTTTTTCACCTCAATATTTAGGTCTTGTAAATACTAGGTTAGGTGTTTGTATATTTTTTATTTGTGTGTGTGTGTGTTTCATAAGTGTTGTTCAAAACGTATGCATGTTTCCTTTTATGTGTATTGTTTTGTGTGTATCTTTTTATTTTTTGGTGTGGTTTTAAAGTTTACTAAGTTTAAAAATTGTACATAGGGTACTCTATAGCCCAATGATTTGGACTAGGCTATTGGTCTTATCATAGTAGGCATACCACCCTTAGGAAATCTCTAAGAGTGTTGACTATTTTGACCACAAGTTAAAAAAAGTAAACCCCCTATAGTAAAAAACTTGATATATGGGTCTATTATGATGTTATACGGCGTTCCATGGTCCTATTTGATGTCATTTGATGTACTATTAACCTTGGTCATAGTCAAATCTAATCATAAGTCATTTTATGTCTAATAAAGTCATATTTAAGTCATTAACAAAGGATATATAGTTTTAATTGGTATATAAGTGTTATAAATTGTTTCTAAATGTACCTCATGTCATATTATTATCATTAATGTCATTTTTAACTAAAAATGTTTAGGTCCCTGAGTCAGATCAAGAAAATAATTAGAAAAGAGGAGGTTTTGGCAGGTGTATGACCTATGCAAGTGTTGTGGAATGTGTGGAAGGTTTTGAAACCAATATTCATATTAATTTAGTTCAATTCAACATTTTATATGATTTTTAAGTCTAAAAATTGGCTTAAAATAATTATACTAATCCATAACTCTTCTTGGCATGCAAAATTGGTCAACATGTTTTCTCATGGTATGACTAATAAGAGAGGAATTAGGTTGAACACTTTTAAGGGATGTTATAAAACTTATTAAAATTTAATTTAATGGGATTATTTAAAATATTGGTTTCCCATGCTTTACTAACCATTGATTATAAGTTGATTATCTCCTTTTACATGCTTATCCTCACACCCTATAGGTTTTCTTCTTATTTCAGTTGTTTTGTATTAAAAATTGATGAAAGTGATTATATATTATGTATACATCATTATCTCATGGTTTTCATATTTTATTTCATTTGTGGAGGTGATTTGATGATCCAAACATCTCAAATTATAGGTTGAGATCACTAATGGAGTTATAGGAATGTTCATCAGTAAAAGAGATTTTAATTTCCTGTAGTGATTTCAATCAAGGTTGATATGGTTTTACACTTTCCAAAACATTATTAACAACTTATCCAATAATTTTTGGTCCCTAATGCATCTCCATTGGGAGTGATAAGTCAATAAAGGCCAACATAGTTAGTTCCCTACATGTATTCACCTATCATCAAGTGAATGGAGGTTTTGAAAATAGTCACGAGACTGTAATGAAGATTTTTAAGAGGTTGGACATAATATTATAATATGATAAATCAAAATAATCAATTAAAATGACATATAATAGACTGTGAAAACCTATTCAAATTATATACACAATCCTATATCATCGACAGACACTTACATGTACCACAGAAGAGACTAACCATGTTAGAATGAAGGTGTTAAAACTAGTTTGAAGTCCTTAAATATGTAAATAATCAATTTAAAGAATTTAGAGAGGCTGAAGATTGATTATAGGTTCATCCAATATGCATATTGTTAATAGCTCACCTTCAGTACCTTATGTCTTACAATGTGCACCTACAAGTGGCTCATACAAAGTACTAAGCAATTAGAAGGCATATGTTGAAACTTATTTGGACCTTAATTAAGTTCTTGATGTGTTAAGGATGACATAAGAATCATTAGTGAAGATAGTGTGTGGTAAATAGTCTTGAAACCATGATCTTACATTTATTAAGTAATTTTAAGGACCATTTACCTTAAAGTTTCAAAATTAGGGTTTTCACCCTTCTTTCAATCCTCCCACAATGAAATAGATGTGGTCCTAATAGGTCTAACCATTTCCATCATGGATCCATATCATAAGATATATTATTTTACATGACAAGTGATATATTTTTATATATTATTATGATCATGGAGAGATCCCAAATAATTTAATATTTCACTATAGTCACTTAGTGTTATCTATAGGAATTTGAATCCCAAATGGCTTCATGGTGATATAGGACCTAATGGAGGAATATATATACATAAAACTACTTATTTGAAATATAAATGACAATTATGGTTCATAAATGATTTATAAGAGTTTAAGTATTGGTTATCAACTCATATCACAACCTATAGGTCCCTTCTTGGTCACAAAATAACACCTACAACTTGACTGTAGGGTGACAATGAAGGTTAAATGCAACAGGTTATGCGTGGGTCTAGCTTAAAGAATTGTGTGGAAAAATTAAACCATAATATTAACTTAAATTAATTAAATAAGGTATTAGGTAAATGAAATAAGGTATAACATGAAAAATACACCTACAGGCAGACCATTTTTTTAGCAAATTACATAGTCATAAAACATGCCAGCTAGGCTTGCCTAAATAAAAGTTATACATTGGAAGATTTGGAAAAGGTTTTTATGATGAACATGTTTAAAATAACTTTAAAAAATTATAAGTATCATCTCATTATATTCTTATCACATGGACATATGACAAGGAGGACTTCAATCCGAAACCTACAGTCAATATGTAAACCATGCACACAGTGAGTACTCCACAGTATGCCTTGAGGGTTTTTGAAGATTTAAAGGGGCTATTAATGTTATCTAGTCATGAAAATTAGTATATAACATCTTCATCACTTTAATAGGACCCTAATATCATTATTTTTATTGGTAAAATAAGGGAAGTTCCCTATGTTCTATTTAAGATATAGGTCACTCCCAAAAATATACATTCTACAAGATCAATATGAAAATGTTAGGATATTAGTTGAGTACTATGGAAAATCTTGTATAATGGTGTATGGATTTGATTTCAACATGTTAAATCATTACTAAAACCCCAAATCATCAAGACACCAAGCATGTGTTGGAAGCATAACCACTTAGAGGGGGTAAATTATCATCCTTGTAAACATTCCCTTTCACTTGATTACTTTAACTATACACCCATCATAAGAATATGTAATTTTGCTATTAAAGAAACATCAAATTAACTATTAACATCATAATGAAATCATACACACGAAAGAATCAAACATGAGAGTGAATTACAACACAAGATATATGTGGGACACCCTCATGGGGAATAAATTCCATTGAAACTCAAGATGAAAAACTTTCCCTATAAACCATGAAACAAGATTTAGTTGAGCACCAACTCAACAAAGAGCACCAACCCCTAGAATTTTTCCATCACCAATTTTGAAAGGAGGATATAACCACCTAGGAAACCAATCACCAAATTATAAACCTATTAACCAAGAACTAACTTAGTCAAGTACTTGATTTACACCTTGATCTTGTTGTCTTATATAATTTATAATGGAAACCTTGCAATCTTATTCAAATTTGCCTTTCAAACAGACATAAAATTTCCCTTCTTCTTCACTCAACTAGCTCTCATACTCAATAATATAATCAACATAATATAAAATGAAACATTATCATATCTTGAAAACTAATAACACATTAGGAACACATCACTAATCCTTTAATATAAGCTCATACATTCCTCTTCTCCTTCTCTTTACATTTTCATCTCTCAACTAGTCACATAGTCTTAGATAACCTTGATACAATATAATTCACTAGATCATCACCTAAAAACATTCTATTATACATTTTCCACATGATTAACATGATTTTATAATGGTCTATATTGTCTGTCACACCTATACAAACTTCTATTCCATTTGATTCAAAATCCAATTCACTAACTAGCCCAAACAGGCGTAATTAGTCTTCCTTTTATACTTGACACTTAATCACATACTATCTATAAGCCAAAACATATAACCACACTTTTTTAAAAACTAAAAATTAAATTATGACATGTTATATTCAATATAAAATCACTCATTATGTAGGCCATGCTTCAAATTTCTCCTACCAACTCATTAGGCCTAATGTGTTAGCCCTCACATGGACACATGCTTCACTTAGACTCTTTGTCACCCTATATCCCTCAATAAATAAAACAAAACATTAAAAAAAAGTAAACCATAGGTATTATATATCTTATTCATACTTTATAACCCACAAGTCACTCTCTTACCTCTTGAAAACTCCATTAGCCATCATGCTACCAATAGGTCTCATGGAGACCTAATTATCATAAAACCTTATCTTGAATAAATGAAGCATAATCTTCCTTCAAACACTCATTCATATCCAAATAAATAAATGAATATGAACCTCATTACCTTAGGTTCATATCCATCCTAATATTTATCAACAACCTATGCTTTAAGCTTCACAAGACATCATGGATTAGAACACTTCATATCTTCTTCATGGAAACATACAGTCAAACAGGTTTATGAGACCTCCTATATAGTGAACGACCTCTATCACACCAATTAATATTCCATGATATAAAAATAGGGACACATAAATAATTTCAACTTATTACTTAATGACCTTAAGGTCATCTTGATGTAAAAATAACACTAAAACCTCCAAGTAACTCTTCAATTAGACTCAATGACTCAACTTTTCATACTTATAATCAATACCTTGATATGATCACTCATAACTTGTCATATTTAGAACACTATTAAAGTATTAATGTTATTTTAAACATGAAATTACATCCATTCATGACCTTATGATTGCAACAAGACATCAAGAGACCATTTCAATCCATGATACAACTTTAATGACCACCATAATAATCTTATTCAAGCTTACTAGCTTCTTGTCATGCTATAGGGCATGACCATCTTAATAAATTTTGTGATTAATCTTAGGATACCTAAAAAATTTAATTTCACTCTTTAATCAACACAATACCATGGATCTTCATTAGAAACATTCTCTACCTCTAATGGCATTGGTCATATAGACCAATCTACAATTTTCTTGATCAACAATTTTTAGTCTTTCTTCTTAAACCTCACCATGAGCTCAAAAATTCATTACAATCATGTCATAAAATAAAGGACACATTGAAACAAACTTTAAAAAATCACACTGAACTCAAAAAGACATAATATAGTCAATAACATTTTATGAACACACCTTAGGGTTTAGAGACACTAGATGACTTAAAACCCTCATCTCACTATCATATGATTCTTAATCTCATTCACCACTTCTGAGGTCAAAAATTCTCAATTAATATACTCATACAAGAACAACATGACCTAAATAATACCTACATTCACTTAGATCAATCACCATAATGGACAAAAATCATTATACAACTCAAACAAGTCAACCATGTTTGCCATTCACAAAGACATTAAGAATACAATCACTTTAACGCACAAAATCAAACTCCTTAATCTTATTCAATGCATATAATAATATATATAATTGAGTCATCAACATGATCCAATATTTAGAACATCAAACAAAGTGTTTTAGACAAGTTCTAGTCAACTTTTTCTTCTCTCAGGTACACTAGTACAAAATATAGTCAATGAAAGTTGGCTTTGACCCACATTTATCACAACCATACAAATTATTAGAACTCCTAATCAATTTGAGGATGATCCTCACACATTCTACTCCAATTTTTCTTTTTATACCAAACTTATATGACCACTTCCATGGATTCAATAGGCAATAATTTGGTCTTGAGTCTCAAATCCACTTACACAGTCATTTGAATTTGAATTACAATGGTTATAATTTTGAATCCTAATAGCTAGTTTCCAAGGCTTAAAATTGATAGCCTCTAGCACGTCATAACACACAGGAGCAACTTGGGAAGCTTATAAATTAAACTAAAAACCTTTTTAGGACACCAAAATTTTAGGAGACCAACATGGTACTTTTATCAACACCTTCATATATCCCTTTCACCAAAGTTGACTTATCAAATGCTCATAATAAACACTCAAACATTATAATCTAATCATACATGAATGTCAATCTGTGATGCTCTAGCTTCTCAAAATTTGGAATTGGAACTTTTCTTCACTCTAAAGGAACTAAGACCTCACCATAACCTCACAACAACATCTAATACACCCTCAAATCATTCCCTAACACTTCATATTCTTACACTCATACCATAACCTCTCATCACCATAAAACTTGCCTCTTTGTCATTAATGCATATAGGAACTAAGTCAACCTAAGACATCAATGTCAACACATGACACTAATGACCATATTCCAACATTCTCCCCCTTTTTCATTGATGGAAAACCACTCTCAGAATGACATTTTCCTAATCTGATCTCCTCTTCCATTTTGCTAGTTCTCCAACTTTGACATTAATGATAAAGTTCCATACAAACTCTTACAACCTCATCCATAGATAGCCTTCTTAATCCTATGACCTGACAAACTTCTCATAGAACTAGGAAGTTCCTCCTAAGCCCATGACCACAAAAATAACTAAGAACATATTCTTGAATCTTTAATCACAAGATTCATACCAAAACCACACAATTATTTCAAAATACCTAATTTATCTCCCCCTAACTCCATGCTCCTCCTAATCACACCAATTGAAGCCACAAACCAAAAGATAACAACCAAATTATGCACAACTTCTCACAATATTGACATACCTTGTTTGAATCCTTATTCAACTACTAATGGATTTTAAAAACTAAAATTTAGGCCACCAAACCTTCCTAATATCAACTCTCATCATGTTTCAAACTAGCCTCAATATCTAAGAAATTATAAGCTTACTTGGATCAGTCAAACATTGTGAACCAAAATTGAAGCTTAATCATCCTTAATCTCTTCAACCAAGACCTCAAACATGAAAACATCAAAAAAAAATTCATATCCTTCCTAAAAATCATACCATATTTCATGCCTATGAAACTGACATCAAGCATCAATAATCCTAACAAGGTCTAAGACTAGGTCTAGGAACAAACCTAAGAATAAAGACCTACCTCTTTAGGCTCACCAAGATTCTACCTCAAAATAATATACATACAATTATTGGAACTCACATTCATAACAAACCATCCAAACCATTTTTTTTACCATCAATTTGAATCCTTCTCTTGATAACCTTCACATGATTCCATATGATGAAAAATGTCTCCATAAAGCCTAGAGAGACACCCCGCACTAGAGGGTCCTAGAACAATGTAAACCTAGGAAATACCCATATCTTCTCTATTACTTACATGATAATATTGAACTTATGAAAATAAATTTTTTAATTTAAAATATTCTTAGGATTTTCAACCTTCTTTGGCTATTCGTTAACTCATTAACCCCAAACTTCATTTATGCCTTAATGATACCTAAAATATTAGGCTTACCCATGCACATGTTACCACTTGGAATTTTAAGAAAATATTGAGTATATTATAATTATTTAAATACATAAATTATTCCTCAAATATAACCTTTCCATCATTCACATGGGTTCACACTACCTATAAATTCATATCACCATTTAAACCAAGTTGTTAGTCCTACTTGCCATTAGGACTTATCACTCCCTGAAAGTCTATCTCATAGAACTGAATCTAAATGTTAAATTTATCAAATAAATAACTTAAAAAATAAATTAATGGATAATTCATGAGTTAAAAAACCTCTCCATGTCCATTATATATCACCATATATAGCAATAGGCCTTAAACAAACTCTTACAACATGACCACTCAGAATGATCAAACACAATCAAAGTACAATTAGGAACTCTTGACTCTCCAAATTTGAATAAGGAAAAAATATGAATTAAAAATCATTATAATGAACCTATAAAACTTATATAATATCTTAAAACTCATTTTATTTTTCAAATTCTACTCAATCCACCTCCAACTCATCTCTACAAGATGACTACTCAAACGGCCTATTTCTTCCAAAAACATAGTCATGTGGGAGTTCATCTTTAGTAATTGAAAGGACACTTTTAATAATTATAATTAAAATTAATAGTTTAAAAAATACCTATATATAAACCTTAAATATATATGTTACATGTTATAGTACCAACCATTGGTCTTATAGACCAATTTTCTAAGCCTTTTTTTGATAGTCCTCACACAGTCTAACAAGCTATTTTGGATTTCATGTCTCAACACCTCAAAGATATATCTCAATATTATATCAATTATTAATAGATAAAATAAATTACAAACCAAAAAAAAATATTCATAATATGCATGAACTCTTTTCAAAAGGACATAAACACTTCACTTCACCTGGCAGACTTGGAACAATCGTCTTCACTTTAAGTCATAGTCAAAGTGAACATGATGTAGAACACCTATAGGGACATTTCATTGGGATTAAAATATATTTTTATCATCCTAAAACATTATTATATCAAAGTAAATCACATATTTATATATGTCTAATGTCATATATGGAACATATAGATCAAACTTTCAAACTTACTCTTTCACTGTCCATGTCTACTCAGACAAGACATCTTGAGAGCATTGTTTTAACCATTTAAAAATAAATACAAAGAATATAAAAAACAACTAACATTAGTAATAGGTATTTAATAGTGACCTCAATAATTTGGATTCATTATTAATCATTTGAAACACATCCCTAAACTGATAACCACTGTGATTGGTTTTTCTCACTATTTTCACTCATTGATAGTTTAGTAATAAGTCAAATTGGGTGATATAATTATTTGAAATAGATGATATATATTTAAAAACTAAAAATATGGACAAAAAAATCAATTATTTACCTTCATCATCCATCCACTTATACACATTAACTTAGTTAACCCTTCCTATTATGTCAAATTCTTTAGAAACAAGGGTTTTTATATAGCTTCTACTCACTACCTTCAAAACCATTACCACCTAGAGATGAATTTATGAGTCATATACATTTTTAAAACATAAAAATATCCTTAAAAAATAATTTTGGGTAGTTTCCAACAATATCTTTCCAATCAAGTCACTATGAGTGGTTTGATAGGATTTTAGAACAGTTTCCATTTTTCGCATTTTTTCATATAAATATATACTTAAAAACAATCCATAATGCTTGAAAAAAAATCCTATAGACATTTTACATCTCTACCAAAGATATAAAATCCACTTGCAATGATCACACATGCCAATGAGCATAAGAAAAACATTCTCAATTTTGGAAACCTTCATTTTGCATACACATGAGACCTTCAAAACATGTTTTATTTATTTTTCCTTCATCTCAAGACCTAAAAATTAATAAACATGCTTAAATAAACCTCTTACAAATATCTAAATTCTTACATGTTCTCTATCACCTTGGAAACTTATCTTGACCACTCATTAGGCCACACTTGGTCTTTATGCATACTAGGCCTAAAACTACCAATCATGCTTAGACCTTGAATACACTTGTAAATCCTCTTTTAATACTCTAAATACATCATAAACATGTCATAAATCCCAATACCATGCTTAAATAGACTCAAAATCCTCCAAATTTGATATGATGCCTCATCATGCCACCTAGGGTCTCTTTGCATATTAGGCCTAAACATGTAAGCCACGCATAATCCTTGAAAACAACTTAAATACCCTTGTAATATTATAAAACCCTCATAATAATGTCAAATTACATCATACCAATCTCATAATTTTCGGTCTTTCTTCGCATAAGTCTCACACTTCTCTTCTCAACAAGCTACCAAGGATGTGCCTTCACACTAGGTCTCTCATGCATATTCAGACCTACATATTAGTGGATATAAAAATGAATTGTAAACAAAATTAATTGTAATAACTAATAATACCTTGTTCCACCTTGATGTTACTAGCTTCTCATTGATTTATGAGTGTCTCTATGAATCCTAGCAAAGACACCCCTTCTCACTGAGATCTAGAATAATAGATCACCCCAGTCCTTGTCATAGGATTAAATGCTCTTCTCAATAAACATGTATGGTTAGATATTATATTTTGAATCAATTTACTCAACATCTTCCTTCTTTTTCTCATTTATCTGATTTAAAACATAACCCTCTTGAGTAACTTTTTTTATCAATAACCACATCCTCTTAACTAGTGTGATTAGCATTGATTACCTTTGGCTTCCATATCCAATTTGGGCCTTTCTCATGAAATATAGGATAAAATATAGCTAAATTACTAGTTTTATGACAAATTTATCAATTTTTATGATTGAATGTACCTTTTCTCTTTTTGTTTCTTCTTTTATGTTCCCATCGCAACTTATTCTTTGAGGCCATTATGTAATCATTTTCTCTATGAACAAACTTATGGAACATATAGAAATTAACATGAAGTGAGATTGAATATATAAATTCATTGGGATTCCTAACTTGATATACCCTCATATTGCCTTTGTCCTTGAGATCCATATTAATTTCTTCATAATACTTCAGCCCGACATTGGTTTGTCCAACCTCTACCTTCTAGAAACTTAACAAAAATTTTAACTTAGAACATTCTTCATCTTTTGAAATCAAAATTTTCTTTACATCCTTTAGTCGACTCTTGATATATTTTATTATCTTCTTATCTTCTTTGAATATTTCAACCATTTCCTTAAACTTAGTTCAGAGATGAATCAACTCTCCCTCATGTTCCATAAGAGACTTGGCCTGTTATTTAAGAATATTAAGGATAATCTTATGTTAAACATCCTTCGATTTAATTTTGATCCTCATTTTCTAAATAATACTAACATTTTATTTAAGACATTTCACCATATATTTCAATTCTTTATTCTCTTTCCTTAGTTGTTTAGTCATCTTGTGCTTACAGGGAAACCTTTAAGATATCAAGCCTCCTTAAAAAGACATACTTTGATACCAAATTTTGTAATCACAACCACTAAGAGGGTGTTGAATCACTATCTTTATAAAAATTACCTTTCATTTTAGTACTTCAACTAGAAATCCATCATAAGCATATATAATTTTACCATTCAAGTAACATCACATGAACTATAAAAATCATAAACAAAACATATACATTAAAGCATCAAACAAGAGAGAACATCAAAACACAATATCTATGTGGTAAAAATTCATCGGGGATAAAATCCTCTAAAATATAGTGTGGATAACTTGTTCTATAAACCATGAAACAAGATTTAGTTGAGCACTAACCCAATAAGGAGTATCAACCCCTAGAATTTAACAAGCACCAACTTTCAAGGAGGCTACAACATCCTAAGAAACCAAGAACCAATGTATCCACCTCTTAACCAAGAACCAACTCAACCAAGTATCTAATTTCCACCTTTATCTTATTTTCTTCTACAATTGATGATGGACACGTTACAATCTTATTCAAATTTGCCTCTCATACAAGAATAAAATTTCCCTTCTTCTTCACTTAACTAGCTCTCATACTCAAAAATATCATAAAAAAACAAAAAAATCAAAAATTATCAGTACTTGCATACATAAAACACATAATTGATCCTCTAAGATAAGCTCTTACAATCCTCTTCTCATTCACTTTACATCTCCATATCTCAACTAGTCACATAGGCTTAGATAACCTTCGTACAATGTAATTAAATAG
This sequence comes from Torreya grandis, assembly GCA_037957365.1. NCBI lineage: Eukaryota > Viridiplantae > Streptophyta > Pinopsida > Cupressales > Taxaceae > Torreya > Torreya grandis. The sequence goes on along the minus strand of JARHVA010002160.1, from coordinate 2,557,820 downwards.
ATCATCACCTAAAAACATTATGTTATGCATTTACCACGTGTTAAATATAAATTGTTTTTATGGTCTCTATGGCATCTCAAATTTCTACAAATTCATATTCCATTCGCTTCAAAATACAATTCACTAACTAGCACAAACATGCCTAATTAGCCCTCTTATACTTGACACTTACTCAAATACTCTATATCAACCAAAACACATAGCCAAAAAAATTTTAACACTAAAACATAAATTATGACAAGTTATATTCAAGATAAAATCACTCATTAGGTCATACATGCTTCAAATGGTTCATACCAACTCATTAGGCCTAATACATTAGCCCTCACTTAGACAAACACTTTACTTGTTCTCTTTATAACGTTATAACCCTTAATAAACAAAACCTTTCAGAAAAATGATCCCATAGGTATTATTTATATTATTCATTAGTTATAACCCATAATTCACTTGCTTAACTCTTGAAGACTCTATTATCACTCATGCTACAAATAGGTCTCATGAATACCTAATTATCATAAAACATTATCTTGAATAAACAAAGATTAATATTCTTTAAAACACTCATTCATATCCAAATAAATACATTAATAGGAACCTCATGACCTCAAGGTTATCTCCATCCTCATATGAATGAATAATATATGATTCAAGCTTCACAAGCCATAGTGTCTTAGAATACTTCATATCTTCTTCCAAGAAACATAAAGTCAAATACCTAGTGACCAACCTATATCATTCCAATGAATATTCCATGATATAAAAATATGGACACATAAATCATGTAAAATTGTTCCTTCATGATCTTAAGGTCATCTTGATTCATAATAAACATTAAAACCTCCAAAAAACTCTTCAAGTAGACTCAAAATCAATTCTACATACTTATAATCAATACCTTGATATGATCAATTAGAACTTGTCATTTTTAGAACACTATGAATATATTAATGTCATTTTCAACTTGAAACTACATCCCCTCATGAATTTATGATATCACCAAGACATCAATGGACCATTTCAATCCATGGCATAACTTCAATGATCACTATAACAATTTTCTTCAAGATTCCTAGCTTCTTATCATGCTACAGGGATGACCACATTCATATATTTTATGACTAATATCAAGATACCAACAAATTTCAATTTCACTTTTTTATTAACACAATACCATATATCTTCATGAGAAACTTTATCCACCTCCAATGGCATTAGTTATATAGACCAATCTACAACTCTCTTAATCAACAATTCTAAGTCTTGCTTCTTAGACCTTACCATGAGATCAAACATCATTACAAGCATGTCATATATTGATTAAATCATTAGAACCAACTTACCAAAATCACATTTATCCTAACAAGACATGATAGATTCAATAACATTATGAGAATACACCTTGGTGTTTGAAGAAACTAGAAGACTTAAAACCCTCATCTCACAATCCTATGAGTCTTAAGCTCATTAATCAATTATGAGGTAAAAATAGATCAATAAAACTTATATAGGAATAACATGACCTAAATAATACCTCCATTCAATTATATTAATCATCTTAATGGACCAAAATAACTATACAACTAAAACAAGTCACATATGTCTATCATTCACAAAGGCCTTAATAGTACAGTCAATTTCATGATGAATTTCATGCACAAAATCCACTCAATAATATTCTTCAATTCATAAAAAAATAAAAAAATAAGTTATCGACATGATCAAATCCTTATAAAATCAAACCAAGTTCTTTAGACAAGTTCTAATGCACTTTTTCTTCTCTTAGGTTCACTAGCACAAAACAAGTCAACAAAAATTGACTTTAAACAAAAATAGACTATCAAAGCTCCTAATCACTTTGAGGATGATCCTCACATAGTTAACTCTAAATTTTATTTTTATACTAACATTATCTAACCACTTTCATGGCTTATATAGCCCATACTTTACTCTCAATTCTCAAATCCACTTACACAGTCTTTTGAATTTGAATTACAATGGTTATAATTTTGAATCCTAATAACTATTTGCTGAGGCTTAAAATTTATGGAATCTAGCACATCATAGCACATAGGAGAAACTTTGTAAGTTTATAATTCGAGCTATAAACCTTTTTAGGAAATCAAAATTTTTTAGGAGACTAACATGGTACTTTTATCAACACCTCCATGAATCTGTTTGACCAAATTTGGCTTCTCAAATAATCATAATAAATGATCAAACATTATTATCTAATCATGCCTAAATGATTGTCTTTTATGTTCTAGCTTCTCACATTGTATAATTACACTTTTATTCACTCTAAAGGAAATAAGACCTCATCAAAACCTCACCAAAACATATAGAAAACCCTTAAATCATCCTTTAACACCTCATAGTCCTACACTCAGGCCATAACCTCTCATCACCATCAAACTTTCCTCTTTATCATTAATGCATCTACGAACCAAGTCAACTTAAGACATTAATCACAACACATGAGACTAATGACCATATTCCAAAAAAATGGTGGGCCTAAACCTACATAGGTGTAGTCAAACCTATTGGGCTTAAAATAGGCCTAATGCCTAAAAGACATCTAATCCCACTAATAGGGATATATATGATTTTAGAATAATTGGAATAACTTCATGGGGAGTTAAAAGGTTATTCAAAGCCTTTAGTTTGTAGAGGTCATAGAGAAACCATTTCTTGGATTAGATGCACAACATGGTGCATATAATATAGGGAAGCAATCAAGAAGTCATATTAAGATGCTCATATCAATATTAATTCTTGTCATGGGAGTTTGAGGGTCTAGGATATGTTGGAGAGGGTCCCAAAAAAGGTTTTTATGGAATTTGTCTGAGGATTGAAATTCACAATTTTATGAAAAATCCTTAAGGGTCTAAAGTATTTAAAACCCTCTAAAACCCTTTCTCATGACCCAATGAGTAAAATATGGATATAAATGAATCTAGGAATTATATTTTTATCAGGATAAATATTTTTTATTGTAGACAACTTCCTTAGGTTCCTTCCCATTAAGTTGGCTTACACCCTATTTGTATGGATAAGGTACAAAATTGTTTTTATTGATAGTTTTTGATGTTTTTTTAGGTAAAAATGAGTTTCTAATTATGTGAATAAATTTTTTAGATATATTCAGACCTAATATAACTCATAATACTCATTTATTACTTCATAAAATTTCACAAGTAGCTCTTCAAGTATCTTCGCTTCAGGCAGTCCAAATTGGCAAGGTGAATAAAAGATGATCACCAAGTGAGAAGGTGATAACATTAATTCAGAGTATTTTAAAGGTATAAATAATGTATTTATGTATAGGAAGAATCTTGGAAGGTGTCATACCACACCTTTTATGGATTGGTTTGAAAAATTGAAGACCATCTTGGTGTCAAGTGTGAAGGAGTGAAATAAGGATGATAGTGACTGTAGGTAGTGAGAACACTTGTCCATAAGAAGATCAATGATTAGGGTCCCATAAAATTCATGTTTGATATTTTTATTAATCCCCACATCATATTTAATATGTTTAAACTATCCCTAGTCTTCCTTGTAGCACTCAAGAGAAGCCAATGATGAAGATAGTTTTCAAAAAGCTAATTGAGAGACCTTTATGCCAAGTTTGGGGAGTTTGATACTTATAAGGGAAATTTTTACAAATAAAAAGTTCATGGTATATTTAATAATATATTATTATATAAATATAACTCCTCTGAACTTGACACCTATTTTGGTGACTCTTGAGCTTCATTCCTCTCTCCCCTTTCTCATATTCTATAAATACTAGATATTTCAGCTCTTGTATCTAATTCTACACCATGTATGGTGAATAAATTCTTGTTTTATTTTTTAATTTTAATTTAAATAATATATTAAATATTTAATTTATTTCACAAACATCTTATCCAAGTGTGTGAAGTGATTTATGGTGAGGTCTAGTGATAAACAACTATCCTTCTCTTCTCTTTATCCTTTGATATCTGGTGCAAGAAGCTCTCATTCTAATAGGTCTTATGGAGTGTATATAGTGTTTTTATATTATTTAAATTGTTAATGTGTCCTTAGAGTATATAATATAAAATATATTCCACTTACCTTGAGTTGTCTCATGTATATCACCTCTATATCAAAATACTAATGTTAGAACATTCTAGGACTTTGAAGCTAGTGTTTTAGGTCTTGTTTCTTAGTGAAAGAAATATGATGTTGTTCTGTAAATGCTTATGGTGTATCACCCCCTTATATTATATATTATTTTTGCATACTTTTAACTATTTTCCCATAAACAGTCAATTAGTTTATGTGATAAGTACTTCAAAGTTAAATCAATGAGCTATCCCTTAAACCTATAGGTTTACCTCTACTATAGGCAACCCATAGGCCTAGATGTATTCCAATGTTTCCTAGATATTATAATAGGATTGAAAAACCTCCTCTAGGTTTAAATATTTGTTGACAACAAGTACTTATCTACAAACTACCTAATATGAAGTATATGGAAGTTAAAAATTGGTAAAAGAGTTGGTTTGAGTGTCATAATCAGGATCTAAGTGCTATAAACCCTCCTCAACAATATAATCATACCTTGGATAGTAGTTTTGTGTCACTAATACCCATGTTTGGTGATAATTTTATCTATGTAATAATTTATCTATAATTATAGGGGAAACTATGTCTAAATCGACTAGGCCTATTCTTACATGGACAAACCTTGGTTTATTATTTATGACCTATTTTGACTAAGTTTTTATACAAACCCTAGAAATCCATATTGTTAGGTTATTTGGCTAGAAAACTATCAGAAGTTTGATGTTATCTAGGTAGGATATACATACTCAAAACCTCATTATGATGAGATTTTCCTATATACCAATCCTCAAAGGAGGGATACAGTTTGATGTATTTATCCCCACCTAAGTGATGATGTAGGTGCAAGTAAAGATACTATGAATACCAATTTGAGTGATTTGAGTTAAGTTTGAGAATGTAAATCTATGTATTATGAAATTATTATGGTTGTAGATGATTGTATGTAGAAGTAAGGAAAAATAAGGATTAATAACCTTGATTTTGCATAACTTATTATAAGTTAGTTTGTAAGTATTTGCTTTGATTTACATCTAGTGAATAAATGGATTTTATATATATATATATATATATATATATATATATATATAGATTCAGCTCTTGTGTTGGGTTTAAAATAGGTCTAATCTAACATATTTGTTGGGGCCAAAAAGAGGGAAATTTACAATAATAAAAAATTGGGACAATATTACAGGATGCTAGTGTCCAAAGTATGATGCTAATGTCCAGGTGGTATAACCTAAGGCACTACAGTCCTAAATCCCTAAGCGAGGGTCTAAGATTAATTTTGAGAGTTGCATGGATGTTTCAAGTGTGATAAAAAGATTGATAAGTGTTTATAGAGGTTTTAATATAGGTTAAGGGATAATCTAAGGATGGGTGGTATAAATTAGCACCCATTACAGTCAAATGACATTGTAGATGAGATCTAAAAATTGCAATCTTAGTCAAATTATAGAAATTAACCCCAAAAAATGGAAATGTTATGAAATATGATAATAAAGTCACTAAAAAATCCATATCAACCTAAAAAATATCTAACAACATCACTAATAAGATAAATCATCCAAAAATAATGGGAATGTAAAAAGATACTAAATAAGCACAAGGAAAATAAGGCTAATTGAAAAATGGTGAAATGTAAAATGTGATAGATTAAACCCTAAAGTGTTACCTAAGATCCACAAGGGAAACAATATCTAAATTTAAATCATTCCAAAATTTGGGGAAGTTGAAATATAAAAAAATAAAACATGAAGGTGCTATGAAATATTCATAAAGGATTACTATAAATCATGCCAAATGAGGGGAAAGCTAAAATATTTAATATTAAAAATCAAGGTGAGACCAAATATCCACATGGGATCTAAGGATGACTGAGAAGTGATATAAATGATGAAAAATAAATATGAATGCAAAACATAACGTGATAAAAATTAAAGTTCATAATACAATAAAGACATTTACAATGAGTATCACATATGTCGAATATAAAAATATGAGATCCAATCATGTGAATAAATGTGAAGTAAATATGAAACATTATAGTATATAATTGAAAATTTAATGAAATATCTCTACACACATCAATAACATATATAGAATCATAATACAATTGATATCTAATATGAACCATAATATCTTCTACCCTTTTTAAGATTCATGATAGCACTACCAGTTAGATGATCTCCAAGGAAAAATTAGGCACACTATAAGGGGAAGGAAATGAGGTATATAGATGAGAATGACATAAGTGAGAAAGATAGTGTGTCATTATATAAGGAATGGGACATATCCTCATACTGAAGATGTGATTTTGGTCATAATAAATGTTGTTCCTTCATCCTAGGTGGACCATGTGAATGATTTTGGGATCCTTGAGGTAATTTATTTATAAAATATCTAAAATGTTGTTAAATTATTATACTCTTATTCATAAAACATGTAAAACAATGGTGACAAAGATAATACACCTCCTCATGTTTGGGGATATAATCATATGTTATATTTAGAGGTAACATGTTTGGATAAAGAGGAAACTTAATTTCCTTGAGATAAAATGCATAAAAATACTATCAAAGAGATCCGTAGTTTGTCAAATAATGTGCATTATTATCATGAAAACAACAAGAGTTCATATGGTTATAAGATTGAGGTAATAAAATATACCTGGTAGGACCTACATCTTTAGCATTTGAGATGCTAATTTTTTTAGGTAATCTCTACACTTTTGATTTGAATGACCCTACACCTCTTGAAACTCACAATATGATTATTCATCTAGGGTGGATGGGTGTGGTATATTATCTAACCTATGTGGATGAACATATCAGGGTTTATTTTTTATCTGTTTAAAGAATTCATCACTATCAAAGCATAAAGTGGTTGAGTCAAAATTTTATTTTATTTATTTAGATATCCTTGATACAATCAAAACTAGTGTAGTGAGTGACTAGAGGCATTGTGGAATGAACAATATGGTGCTTCTATCTCTTTAGGAAACATCCTTAGTTCAATCCAAATATGTGTGGTCAAAATCTCTAAAAGAAGTGATCTTTAAGTATTACAATATATATAAAAATGATAGGGTCTAACCATACCTTGGTCATTAATCATGATTAAAATAGGCTTATAATAATAGGAACTAGATGTGAAGTAAAATTTAAAATGCACTCCATATCAGATCTATAAACATCAATTAAAATAGGAATGATATTAGGCAAGTTAGGGAGACAAGGACAACTAGGTCAAAATATTTAAATTAAAATAGTTTTAGAATAAGATGAGGATTCATTTAAAGAGTGTTTAAGGGGAGAAAAATAATGAAATGTTTATAAATCCTTGGATTGGAAATAACCAAATAATTATGGGCCATCTAAGATATAACCATCACTATAATTAGGAGTGATGAGATATATTTTAAGGGATTCAACCATAAATTCACTATAGTATGTATGTGAAATAGGCTTCTTAGTAATTACCAATGAAGTGTGAAACTTATAAGTTGGATTCTTAAAAGAATGAGGTCAAAAGTGGGTGGAACTAAGATATGATGCTTGAAGTAAGCTATAATTTTTTAATTTTAAAATTAATCTCATCTAGATCATCATTATCATAATAAATGAGGTTGAGTGGTATATATCCTACAAGACTAGGGTGACCACTATAATGTCACTTTGAGTTGATGGGATAATTAAAGTTTTGATATTAAAAAAATGGTATGCTAGGTAAACGTTCAAGGGTTGGGAATTTAAAGACACCATGTTCTTATAATTATTAAAAATCAAAAGGGTTAATATAACCTGTAATTTGTAAACAACACCCATATAAGGGAACTTCACACATTTACATACGGAAGAGGTCAAAACCCTCATATGATGATTCCAATGGTGCCCAAAAGAAATGTTATAATATAGATGGAAATTGAATATCATGAACTTAGATATAAATATAATGGTTGGTACAATTATAAAAATCCAAATTATGTATGAATTATAAAGAAAATTTTATTTAGTTTTAAATTAAAGATATGACTCAACCAACCTCTCCCAAATGTATTAGCTATTTATTTGGTTGTGTGGCAAGTGAGATTATTGACCAAACATTACATTGAATAACTTTAAAATAGAAAAAATATGTTTTTTGGTCTTCCTTAATAAATACCTAGGATGAAATTAGATATTAACACATGAAAACATGTTTCAAAATAATAAGTATTGTGCCACATGTCTTTGTACATAATTATTTTTTTATAAATAAAGATAAAACAAGAATACTACGAGATAAATTACATGAAAATATGTCTATAAAGTGAAACATAAATTAATAATTTTACCTTATACTCATTAAATAATATTTTAGGATAACTTAAATTAGACTGAAAACAAAAAATTAGACTTATCAACAAGACAAGGTTAAAATGCAAGAAACATTTTTTAGCAAGTAAGCAATTCATTCAACCTAATCAAGTTAGGCATCCAATATCCATAGAAAATAAGAAATTGATTAAAATAAAAATAATTAATTCAAATATAAAAATTTCACCCAACCTATTGGGTGATTTATGGATAAGTTTTTTTATTTTAGTTAAGTATAATTTCAATGTACTACACTCTAATTGACACTTCTAGCTATTTTTTAGGAAGTTCACAAAAAGTGTCCAAAATTTACAAAATAATTAATATTGAGAATAAATTACATAAATAAACTTACTAAAATAATTAATAAAACATAAATAAAATAAATATAACATGAATACTTAAGTGCCCATATTGGCATCATAATCAACATTCTCCCTTTTGATGCAAAGAGGAGAGATGCCTAACATCTCCTTAAGTCTTCCATAAATTTGTTTGTAAAATCCCTTGGTGATAATAAATTGTAATTAAATTATCACATAATCAATTATAAAAAATTTAGTATTGACCATGTATATATAAAAATAATGTTTAAGATTAATATGCTTAGTTCTATCATGAAAACAAGATTCTAGGACAATTATATTGCCCCATTGTTATCATAAAAAATATGCGATGGCTCAAATTGAGTCTCTATAAAATCAACTAAGATAATTTTAATAAATAATAATTATGTGAAATATTATTTAATGGTTGTATATTTATCATTAGTAGAGGATAATTTTATTTTATCATGTTTCTTTGAAGACCACAAAACCTAACCATTTTTAAATGTGAAGCAACACCTAAAGTTAACTTCCTATCATCAAGATATCCTACCAAATATAATATTATATATACAATTAAAAATAATAAAACTTATGGTTTTAAATTAATACAATTATTATAAGTACCTCTTACTTTTAAATTATCACATTACCTATAAATTCTTGAGTGATAGTTATCTGTAAATCTAGAAACTAGTGAAACCCCATAGTTGATATCAAGTATTATCATAGTGAGATACATCAAAAATCCCATGAAGATTATAATATTGTTTTTATAATATTAAGTAATTACGTCCTCTCTCATTATATTTTATCCATTTTCAATTGGAGTGTCCACTAGTTTAGAATCATGAAAATTGTATTTATTTAACATGTCTTGGACATATTTGGCTTGAGAAATGAATAATTCATATTTATCTTGATAGAATTACATACAAATATATTCATTAATTATTAAAATACCAATCATATCAAATTATTATTTCATAAATTCCTTAAATCTATTAAACATTTCCATAGAGATACATGTACATAGAGACACACATATAGTACATTAAAACCTAATGATTTTATGTAAAGAGTTGGTTCATTTTGACTTATTAAAAATAACTGATCCAATAATCAAATATAAATTATTGAGTAAAAAAATATTGGATCTTTCTTCAACCCATAAATAACATTTTCTAACTTATATACAGAAAATTATTTCCCCTTTACCTATAAACCTTATGACATCCCCACATATATGTGTTCTTCAATAATTCCATTTAGGAATGAAATTTTGGAATTGAAAAGATGAAATTTTCATCCTTTATGAGTAATTAAAATAATATATATTATTATATTATATTGATATACCATAGGTACATAGGTTTCCTCACAGTCAACCCCATATGTTTGTGTAAATCCTTTTGTAACTAGTCTAGTTTTTATCTTTTCAACAATATCATCACTATTCACTTTGGTATTTTAGACCCAATTTGTTCCAATGAAATGTTTATTTAATTCATACTAAAAATTATTATTTATATTATTTATCTCAATTTAATCCATCTCTAATTTCATATCATCAACCCATTCTTTCTTTTGAATAGCTTTTGCCTAGCTTCTAGGTTTACTAACCACAGATGAAAATATAAACACAATATTTTCATCATAAAAAACATAAAAAAATAAATTAATTATGTTTAATCCTTGATATAATACTATCATATTTATTATCTAACATTATATTTTATGGATATGGATTCAACAAATGATTGTCCTTGCTTGGAGTTCATGAAAATGGATGACTAGTATCTTATGAAGAGTTAGTATTGTTTCCTATTTAAATATAAATATGTAGGACTTTGTAAGAGCTAAAAATAAACTTATATAAATTTCCCCCTTAAATTATTACCTATATATATATATATAGACACACACACACACACACACACACACACACACACACACACACACACACACACACACACACACACACACACACACACACACACACACACACACACACACACACACACACATTATAAGAATAATCATACCCCTCATTTTATAATAAATAATAAATCCTATGAATAATTATGGACTTAGTAGTAGGATTATTAAACTTGTACGTTTTGACTTCATCATTATAACCTATGGAATTATGATCAATAATCTTAGTATATAAATTTTGATAAAAATAAACATCCCTTATTTTACCGTTACCTTGACATGTTTTTATTTTCATGCTTCCATTTCCTTTAAATTGGATGGAATTTTCATCTCCTAGTTGCACTTGTCTTTTAAAATTTTCATCTAACTTATTAAGACCATATTTGAAACATATCATGTGATTTGAAAAACATGAATAAATAGACAAATATTATTTTCATATTATATTCCCATAATACATGTGATAGAATAATATTAGTTCTCTTATTTATAACTTTTTATATTGTAATGCCTTCTCTTCATCCTATTTATTAGCTTAATTCTTAGCTACCAATATCCTAGAATGTTTTATAATGTGTCCTTATTTTTTATAGTAATGACAAGTAAAGACTATTTATTTTCCTTGACAATTTATATTCATATTTTATATTTAATTTTATTATTTTAAAATCCATTCATTTCAATTTTTATTTATATATTTGGTATTTGAAACCTTTTCCTTGGATTCAAGTGATTTTTGTTTATCACATGTATATAGTCTCATATTATCCTCATGTGACAAGAGAAAACCAAGTAACTCATCAACATTAATCATATTAATTTACTTAAACTCATCAAGAGTGATCACAATATTCATCTATGTTTGAATTAAATATCTCAAAACATTTATTAATATAACAATATATTTCATAATTTCTCCATAAACCCCCATTCTATGCACTAAATCATTTATCTTTATGTAATATTTTCAAACTTCTTAATTACTAGACATTCTTAAATTTTCAAAATTTATTTTATGAGTTTTGATTTTTTGATATCTTTACTTAGTATATAATTTAAATTAAGTTTCAAAGGGATACCATGCCTCATGGACATTATTAAATCCTAAAATTATTGGACAGATGCTTAGTTCTAAGACACTTTGAAGATAAAATAAAACTTTTGAATCCGATTTTTCTTCATCCTTTTTTTTTTTTTGATCTTGAGTCAAGGTATTATAGTATTAAGGTAGTGTGTAACCATATTTAGCTTATTAAATAACTAATTTTCATAAAATAACTCTATTAAATTGACATCTTCAATTTTCAAAGTTGTCACCTTTGAAGATGGGAATCTTCTTGGAAGTAAAATTTATTGAAGCCATTGATTCTCCTAATAATGGATTGAAACCATTTTGAACCTTTCTTGAATGAGTATTTGATACTAAATTAAGGTTTATAATATATGAAGTCAGTGAAAATCATATTTTATTTAATTTTAACTAAATTTATGTATCAACCAATATGTTCCATAGTTACTATGTGTTTATATAGCTATGTTATAAGTGAGATTGTTGACCAAAACTTGCATTGAATAACTTCAAAATAGAAAACATATCTTTATTGGTATTAATTAATGGATAGATATAATAAAATTATATCTTAACACATGCAATAAAATTCCCATTAAAAATCAATGTGACACACTTCTTTGTGCATAATTATTTATTAATAAATAAAACTAATACAAGACTATTACAAGATAACTTGCGTGACAAGTTATGTCTGTAAAGTGAAATATAAATAAATTAATTTAATTAATAACTAATTAATATTAAAATATAATCTTAAAAATATAATATAGTATAAATGAAACTATATTTAATAAAGTAATGTTGACTTATTGAAAAAAAAAAGTCAACATGTAAGAAGCCTTTCTTAGCAAGCAAACAACTCATGCAACCTAGTAAAGATAGGTTTCCTCACTCCATATAATATATGAATTTTGTAAAAATAAAATTAATTTAATTTAAATAAAATATAAAAAGTGTGATCCACATATTGGATATGAATTTATATGTTTTTGAGTTTAGTTAAGTACACATTTAGTTAATTGCACTATAACTGGCACTTCTAGCTATTTTCTATGAAGTTCTTAGGAAAGTGTTTAAATTTGAACAAATAATTAATTTAGGATGTATATGAATTAAATAAATCTCATAAAATAATAAAACAATAAATAAATTAAATATAACATGAATGCTCTAATGCCCATATTGGCATCACACTCAACAAGGGTCAGTATCACCTTGTCTCTTGTAAACAACACCCATGTATGGAAAATACACACATTAACATGTGGAAGATGCCAAAAAACTCATAATATGAGTCTAATGGTGCCCAATTTTTTAAATAATATATAGGTAAGTGAATATCATGATCTTAACTATACCCATAATAGGTAGTACCCTGATAAGAAGCCAAACACATTCTAATTTAGGCATTTTATTTGTTCATATATTTGGTACATGATTTGGGTAGACTTAATGTTGTATTCATTATATTATAAGGTTTTAATAAATTAAAAATAAGTGAAAAAAGTTCATGAGAATTAATATATCAAGGCTATTTTGGATTTAATCTTACCAACATAGACACTAATAAACAAAGGAGTGTCATCCACATAAAGTAAGATTTTATTGGATATCATAGATTCTATAGGAAAATTTAAGGAAAGAGATGCATCCATGATTTTATTGACCTAGATGGACATCTCTTAAAATTCATATAAATTTATTTCCTTAGAATCAATCATGGTATCTTATTACCCTATAAGTGGTGGTCTAAGAACGTTCAACTTGAAAAAAAAGATTCATAAGATGTTTCATGTGATGTGAAGAAGTAATCATGAGCTCAAGAAATATGATTTGAGATGGGAATATAAATATTAATTATATTTTATCCCATTAATAAAATACTATAAAAGAGGAACTAAATTATAATGTTAATTAGATGTAGATGAATTTTAACCTAAGTCTAATTAGAAGTTAAAGTGTACAATTTCAACATTGTGTATATAGTTGAGGTATAATGAGCTAATTGTATCATCCTAGATAATAATTTGGTGACATAATGAAATTATAAATATATTTTTTTAGCCTATAAAAAACTATAAAGTAAGGACTACATTATGAATTAGATTAGTTGTAGATAAATTTAAGCCTAACTAAGTCTGATTTTAAGTCAAAGTGTAAAATCTTAGCATAGTTATGGTAAAATGAAGTAATTGTATTAGCTTATCAAATGTATTTGGTGACATGGATAAATTTTAAATATACTATATCAAATTGGATGATACAATAACATTATATTTGGGTGTATAAATAGACTATACTAGTCTAGATGATATAATAGAGGTGGATTTAGGTAAATTTGATTATACTAAGATGGTTGATACAGTTATAGATAAACTAAAGACAAAATATTATAATGAGATAGTTGATACAATAGGAATCAAAGTGAACTATATTAGGTTGGTCAATATAGCTAGGCTATTAGAAAACATAAAATTGATGATTAATTCAAATTTATTAGTAAAAAAATACATGGATGATTATTATATATTATTATATTAGTTGGTAAGGTATATGAGGATTAAGAGGATACAATAGTTGTATGAAAACAAAATATTTAATTTTGTTCATATTCACCAATTTTTACTCATTATTGAAATAATGACAATTAACTATGGTTTAAAAATCATTAACATCTAGTTGGGAAGGGGTTTTATCTTGATCTTGATTTTGATTGTTAGGTTGTTGATTTGGAGTATGATTTTGGAGAAAATTAAAATAAATAGTAAGGTAAGAATTATCTTGGTAAAGTGATTCATTCTTTAACTTGGATTCATGTGCCTTAGATACCTTATCATAGGATTTGTGATGATATATAATCATGGATTCATGGTCAAATTTTTTATCAAGCATGAACTCAAAAATTAGATGTTTAATTTGATTACAATTTTCTTGGGAATGACCCCAATTTAAATGAAACTTATAATTTTAAAATAATAAAAATGAGAATTAGGATGATAATGATAAAAAAATCTAGGTTTAGGTATAATAATACATTTCCTAATATTATTTAATAAAGTGAGTTGATTAATTTGACAATTGTTTATTTGTGAGGGTAAGGGAGGATGTTAGAATGGACTTACCTAGATAGGTGGAGAGATATTCACTTCAATGGATCTTCATAGAATAATAACATGGATGGTTCTATTATAATAATAAGTATTAGAGACACCATTTTCGATATAATTCTTTTTTTAGATCTAATAAGCACTCAAGTACCAAGTTTGGGTTGGGATGGCTTGAATTATCTTATAAGGAAATCTTCATGTTTGGCTTGATCTAAGGCTTCCTTAAAATATTTTAGAGAAATATTATTGAAAAAATATTGTAATTTTTATTTTAGTATATTGGTGAAAATGTATATGAGGTTGTCTTTCATCATATTTCACTCAACTTTGTTGGCTAAGGATTTCCAATGTTTGGTAAAGGTTTAGGTCGTCTCATTTTCTACTTGATTGTAATTGATAAATTGAACTAACTTGTATCTAATAAAACCATTCGATTGAAAATATTGTACCAATGTATAACAAATTTATTCTAAGATATAAATTAAGTTACAATTTAGTTTATTGTACCATTCTAAGTCATCACCATAAAAGGTTTTGACTAGTTTGGTAGCTATAAAAGTGTTGAGTTTAATACAGTATCAATAAATATTACCAAATGATTTAAAATTAAAAGTGGGATCAATGGCTCCATTATAGTATATTTTAGGATTGATACTACCTATGTAAATGTCTTAAATTTTAGGGACTAAAAGTTTTTTTCAAAGGTGCTTGATGACTTTAATGTGAAGAGGCATTGTGAAATGAGATTTTTAAGTGTGTCTCTAAGGGGGGGTTAAATTTTGAATTGACACTCCATATTGAATTAATTTAAGTAATTTTTTCCTTTTTAAAATTTAATTTCACATCTAAATAATTGTGGGTACTTTTATTAGCTTATATGTTATTGATTTGACTATTTTCTTGTAGGATAATCTAGTTACAATATGATTATTTTTTGTTGAAATTAGAGTTTTGAGTGGCATGTTTAGATGTACTAGGTGTATAATTATTTTTGGTATTAATGTGAGGACTTTGGATAGGCCCACTAAAATATATAATTTCCTTGTTTTTAGATTAAGGTAAAAATAGGTTTTGAAGGGACCCCGAAACCCTTTAACAGGCTCAAAAAAGATAAAGCATTACCATGCACCAGGAAAAGCCAGCCTTAAACCTACTAAAAGGTAACAAAAAAATAGGTTATACAAGGATAACCTTAAAATCCAGTAAACAATCAACCCCCTAATATCCCAAGAAATGCTCTAATATATATTTTTAGGGGTAAAATCCAGAATACTTGCCTGTCTGCCATCAACAATATTCTGCATACTTTCTAGCTCTCTAGTTTTCCTTATGGGTCTTCTTCCGGGTTTTTTAGAAGAACCAATATCCGGTTTCACCTTAAGATGTTGTTCATCTCTTTTTTTGAATTTATCTCGAATAGAAACAAGTTGTTTCACCTTTGTTTGCTGGTCTTTTTTACTGCTTCTAGTTTCTACTCCCTTAGTATTCATATTTTTTCCACCCCTTTTTCTTTGGTTCTCATGAAGCTCATCCAAAGGGATGTCATTATCAGCTTGAATCTCCCTAAACTAAGAAAGGAGAACATCTCCCTCTTCTAAATTATTTGCAGCTTCAGCCAATATTTCTCCTTCTTCTAGTACTGTTTTGTCATCAGCATCTCCCCATAGCTTTTCTATCCTTTGATAGCAAACAATTTGTCTTGATAGATCCATCAATTCAACTATTCTTTGTATAGGTATTTTGATTTCTGATTACAGTCCATTTCCTTCTTTCTCAGCATTTTCTTTCTCAACAGAAAACTCTTTATACACCTCAGTATGTGGAGCTTTAGGTTCTTCAAAAGAAGGCTCTTTATTTGCCTCAACATCTAAAACTTTAGAATCTTCATTATTCTTTTGTCCTTGTCTATGATCTTCCTTGAGTTTCCATTCTTTCTTATACTGAATTTTTCTCCCATCCAAAACACCACTTAGAAGATTTTTGCTTTTGGACAGACAGTTTTTAATGAAGTGCCCCTATTTCTTACAATCATAGCAAGAATTAGGCAAATCTTCAAAAAAAAATCCCTTGAGTTTTTTTGCCTAGCTTGGATATTATATCCAATTTTTTTGGGAGGTGATTCAGATCTGCCACTTTAACATAAAGTCTGGCACTTTGAAGTTTGGATCTGGAAGCTGTAGCTTTATCCACTGCCACAAGTTCACCAAAAGAACTGGCAATACCTTTAAAAATTTCCTCATGCCAAAACTCTAAAGGGAGTCCAGGAAGTCTAACCCAAATGGGAGTGGTTGAGAAAAAAGAATCTGATAGATCCATGTTGGGCTCCCATTTTTTAATAGTAAGAGAACATTTACCAAAAGACCACGATCCTCCACACAGAACCATATTCATATCTTCCTTACAATTGAAGATAAACAAGAAGAAATCATTCAACATTGGTGCTATTTCAATCTCTCCTCGAATTACCCATTTCCTTTTAACCATTTTTTTAAGAGATTCCAAATCTGGTCTTGCTCCTAAAAATTTACCCACTAGGGTGAAATCCATGTTATTAGCTATACTAGTCATGGTGAATGAAAAAGGGAATAGGGAAGTTGAAAATTAATTTTCCATATGTCCTATGGAAAACATTCAAGTAGGGGAGGGGGAAATCTCATGTGATATTCCATCATGAGGTAATAAAAAACCACAAGGCCCTTACTTATATTCTCAATATTATCTTGAAGATATATTTTCATTTTATTTGTATATTTTATGTCACAATCCTCTTCAACCTCATAGTATTGGATTATGGGACCTAATCTAGTTTTTTTATTTTTTTTATGTGGCTCATATCATTTATCTCTAGTGGAATCCATACTAAAATAAATGTAAACTTGATTTTGATTCATTTTAAAAATATAAGACATGTATATATTTATGGAAAATATATTGGGATTGTCTATTTCCATAGCATCAGGATTGTTATTGAATGATTGAAATTCCTAATGGGTTTTCTCTTTAAAATTTTCCAAGATATTTTTCATAGTGAAAGATAAAAATTAAAATATATTGAGTTGGTAATTGTATTTTATTGCACATGAATGCTAAAACTATATGGTATTGGGTATGATGATGCATTAGGGAAATAAAACAAGAGAGAGAAGACTATACCAAGTTATTCAATGCAATTTGAAACAAATTTATAACTATATCTAATAAGATGATATAGTTAGTACGAAGAATAAAACAATATCAAGATAAATGATGTAAAAGTAAAAAAATAGACTCTGTCATCTAGTTTGATACAATATGATATAGGGAAGTTATAAAATTTGGATTGAAAGTCGATGGAGAGGTAAGATAAATATAAACTTAGAGGAGTTAAGAATAATAGTGGTGATGGTGTGATAGAATAATATGCAAACATATCTCAAAAATTACCATGACCCAATCCCACACCATTCCAGGTGTACCCTTTAATTTATGAAATTAGAATGATTGATATGTCAACTAGTCTCTGCATGATAAAACATAAGTATTATGATAACATTATAATGATAAAGTTTTTATATAAATAATCCATTTACTATTTCATGATTATCTCATTTTATCATATATTTTTAACCTATTCAATAATCCAACTGATAATTTTCAAAAAAAAACATTCCCTTCAAATTCAAAACGATCCTCTCCCAATGGGAAATATTATCTTTACCTTTGTGATTTCTCTCAAGTTTTACCTCCTACCACAATAAATTTGTAGATTCCTTCAACTTAATATGTGAAAATTTCACCATGTTTTCATGCAATAATTATTTAAGTTTAAATTACTCCATCTCCTTGAACCAATCTATTATCTCTTATATGTTCTAATTTCCATAAAAACATGAAACCTTGATCTTTTATCATCTTATAATTATATAAATATATTTGATAAGACACTCTTTTTATCCATATATTTGATCAGGTGTTCATCCCACTTATTTATCATTCTCATTTTGTGATTCAAACTTTACATAACACACATCATCTCTTGAGATGAATCCTACTATTCTATCATCATCCAAAAAACTTAGACTCATCTATAACACTTGCAACATCTTAATGATATCACCAAAAATTTTGGATAAATTGTAACTATTATGACTAGTATCACCACTCTTTTTGGTGGAATTTTGTCTCTTAAATACTATATATTTACTATTTTAAAAATCTTTATAAAGCTACATAAATAACAGCACTTCTCACCTTTACTCTTTATCCACCCTCATAATAATGGAAAAATAAAAACTTTCACTCTCTCAACACAAAGTTATTTCCTTACTCTGATACCAAATGATGTATTAAAAATTAGTGGTATCAATGGAGACATTAAAGAGAAATAAATGGTAAAATAATAAAAGGTAATCAATAATAAATAATATTTAATATAAAAAACACAATAAAAATATAATGTAGATAATATTACAAAACATATAATACTTCACCTAGGAAACCCTTAAGTGAAAACCCTACACAATAAATTTGATTTTACCATATTAGCACAACCTTTTTAAATAAAATAATGTAATTGAAATTTTTTATTTGCCCTAATGCATGTGTCAATATTTTTAGGAACATTAATAAGAACCCATAAAAGTGGTATTTCAATACCATGGGTACCAAAACCATGGGCTATAAGAAACATGGTTGTATAGATGAGTGTAAATCAAGAAAATCATATAACACATTTCCAACATTCTACAACAACTAAGGATAGACATGCCCATTTAAATTTTACACCAATAAATTTTATTTATATTCATTACCTTCATCAATGTACCATTTATCTAATAAATTAATATTATACATCAATATATTTTTTATGAGAATGATAAGTTCAGTTATTTTACAAATATATTTCACTTTCACCATAAAAATATATCATTATAAATTTATATAAGAAATCTTTAGTTGAACATAATTTTTGTAACCATATTATTTATCTAAGTTTATCACTAACTTACACATATTCTACGTCTATTATAGATAAAATAAAACACTACCATCATTTTATCATATAGTTCACTAATCCACTAGACAATTTTAACATAGGCACTTTCAAATATATGGTAGTCAAGATTAACATCCTAATCTAAATCCACAAATCCTATAGATTCAAATTTTTAATCTCACTAGGTCTTCCTTTGTATCAAATAACATAATTTGAAGTTTCACGTAAATATATTAATATTTTTTTCATATTAGTCCAATGTTCTTAGCTATTATTAGACATAAATATACTTTAAATTCCCACTACATGGGCTATGCCATGCCTGTTAGTATATGTTTTTATTTCATTTAATGGTTTCCCCTACACATGTTTAATTAACCTACTTAGGTGTCACTTAGGTGTTTAATAAAGGTCATTTTGAAATATAGTCCCACATTCATGAAGATGCAAGGACATGTTTATATTTCACTATATAATGCACCTTCTTAAAGTTTTTATGGTCAATGAGTAAATGTTGTTAATATAACTTCTTTATTTTCAAGATAAGATTATTCTATTTGAGTTAATTTCTAGACTTCACTACCTCCATATAGGTTTTATTCATAAATTCAATCCTATATAAATTGATCCTCAAGTGCTACCCAATAAAACATGGTATTGGATATTTTATAGTAGCTAAATATCATTATTCATATCATGAGATATTTTATTCAAGGTTGTTCAGATATTTTTCATTGATTTCAATTTTCAAGTGCTTGGTCGGGTTTCTAAAAGATCTATGTAGATATATACCACCAAACTAATTAAAAAAATAGATAAGATCATTCATTTCAAAAGGTGTCAAAACCCTAGGAGTGGTTGTAAACATAACCTAGTTTCATGACAATCATTTTTTGTCATTTTTGGAGGATTTAAAGGGTATTTTCAAAAATCTATATATTTTTTACTAATTGGTACTTGAAGTGGAAATAATTTTCAAGGCTTTTCTAGGTTTTCTAAAATATGAAATGGGTCATTTTTGGATTTTAGGAAACCATATATATTTTTAAATATATGAGGTTTTCCTTACTAGTTTCATGTCATTTCTATTAGTTCAATATATTATGTAAAAAATGTAGACTTAATTTTTTTTCCACAATTCTATATTTTTTAACCATGCATCTATGGCAGCCATGTTGATACAACCCATACACACTCATCCTTTCCAACCATTTTGACATGACACACTTCCCTGCCAACTCATCAGTGACCTAATATCCTCCATAGTTACATGATCACAAATACATTCTCCTTGTATCATGCACTCATTATGGTGTTTATGTTATAGTATAATCTATGTATACTCTATGTATGTATGTATCCCATGTCTATGAACCTACCGATCCCATGACATCACACTCACCCATGCTTTTATACCCCATCCTTCCACATCCACCACGTATATCCATTCATCATACCTAGATACATCTATACATCTTGTCTCATTGTGACTATAGCCACATCCACTAAATCCACATTCATATGCCTCATTATGCCCAAACTTAACCATGATGACCATTTAACCATCTGATTTAAGTTAGTGTCAAGTGTCACTATTAATGGTAAAATTAGAGGTAATTTTTGTTTGACATAATTCCCTCAAGGGGGTCACTCATCTTTTCCCTTATCCCTTTGTCACATGGAATATTAACCCTTGGTCATCGTTGACCCAAGGGGGCTTAAATATTCCTCAAAAATTCAAGCCAAAATATTTACAAACCCAAAATTCTCAAATTACAAGGTGAATTTCTTTTACATAATTTGAAACTCATGTTATTTTTAGCCTATATCTCCTTTTTAGTGTATTATTTTTAAACATGTGATTTTTTTTAAGTTTTATGCATTTATATTATTCTCGTGCTTTTAAAATTGATCTTCTATAGTTTATGGGGTTGTATCCCTTATATTTTGCATATTTGTGCTAATTTTAAATATTTTTGGATTATATACACACTTAAATGTGTTAATTATATAAGAAATTAATAATCTTATTATATTATATTATATTATCACCTTATCTTCAACAAGATTGAAGCATCTCATATATGCTCCCCCTCACATCATGAATAGTTCCTCAAGCCACTCAAGCTATCTGAGTTAGCTCCCCCTAACGCCATGGCATACTCAACTTGTCATTTGTAGAACTCAGATACTTTACTCATGATATCAAAGATAAGATAACACATTCTCCTCATCCTCCATATCAATGTTGTCTTTAGTCTTTCAACATTTGATCAATCAATTTAAGCAGTAGAAATTGAAATTTTTTGACCTTTAGGATCAAAAATCTTGAGCACACCTTGAGCACACATGAATGAGATCAACATGCATTTCTAAGAAATATAAAATATTTATACTTAATCATCCTTGATTAGATACCTAGAAACTTATATTCCCTATTTTGCAAACCATGCACACACAACTTCATCATACAAATCTATGAACTTCTTAGACCCAAGAAACCTTCATTAATTTATTTGTTATGAAACACAACCAAGTTGTAACCAAAATACACCATGCTTATTTTTTCTAAAAAGTGTCTCTATGAAGCTTAGATAGAGACACCGATTTTTACATAGTGAGACTAAAAGTCCACAAACTATAGAGACTCCCATATCTCCATACATTTTTCTAACTTGTAATCCATATTGAATTTGAAAGGATGCTTAAATTAATTATTTTATTTATACTTTTTAGTAAAATTAGGAAACATAAACTCTTGTCTTCCCCTCATGTATATAATGGAAAATAAACTATTTTTGGTCTCAATTTGATCTTGTCATGTCCCCTTCTGATTGACATATTTTCGAGCGGATGATTAGCCTATTATGCGACCCTCGTAGGCTGATAGGATGGATAGAGGGTCTTGATAGAGATGGGTGGGAATTCGTTCGGGCTCTTTCGGGCATGAATTAAGGGAGATATTAATATTTGATTGATTTGATCAAATATTAATTATTTGAACTAATTTTAATTAATTATTAATTATTAATTAATTATTAATTATTAATGATTTGGTCTAATTTGAGGATGCAAATTCTAAATTAAGACTTGGTCTAATTTTAAGACCCTAGTTCTAATTTAAGGAAGTCTAATTTAAGGAAGTCTAATTTTAGCAAGCACACCTTTGGAGGTGTATAAGAATCTCTCATGAGAGAGGGTTTGTATCCATGCTTATTATTGATATTGATTCTTGTTAAGAAATTCTTCTGTGAAGACTGAGCCAAGGGTTCCAGGATTCCAATTGCAGTGAAGAACGTCAACTCTTCATTGTGTGCGATTCAGAGGTTGTGAAAGATCAGCCGATCTATTGCCGAATTGAGAGATAACTTCACCCAGAAGTTATCATAGTATTACAGGTATTTGAGAGATAACTTCACTCAGAAGCTATCACAAGGGTTTACAGGTATTTTCTTTATTTTGGGTTTTTGATTCAAGAATTATCCAGATATAGATCTTTTGTATCAGCCCATAATTCTACAGATCAGGATCAGGCATACAGGGTGTGTTATATCAGCAGCCGTACGAATTCCGTACAGATCTATGAAAATCCGTACGCATCAATAGGAAGTACAGGTACCGACATCGGTGAATAGATACTTACAGAGACCAACATCGGTCGACATACTACCGACATCGGCGGAGTAACGACTGCAGATCGACCGATGATGGTAGTATAACTGGCGTCGGCGACTGTGTATTTTACACGGCAGGCCGAGACGAACCAGATTCAGAATTCTTTTCCAGTTTGCAAAATATTCAGGCTATTCAGGCCGTACTTTTGATAATTTTTTGTATACTTGACAGAGGATCTCTATTGTAAGCTTATGAGCAAATAAATAAGAGCTTATACTATGTTTTATTTATCTAATTGAAGATATTTTGCAGAAATTCAGATAAGCAATTCAGAGCTTTTGTTTTGATATTCGAAGGGATATTACAGTGGTATCAGAGCTTTTGTTTTGATATTCGAAGGGATATTATAGTGGTATCAGAGCTAAATCCTGCCATCCTGAGGGTTTGACAGATCTTATGCAGCCACAAGGGTTGGGACCACAAAGGTATTTCACGCGCAGTAGAGCTTTGCTTGAAGGTACTCAAGTTCTAGAACAACTGCCGGAAGACATGGGTGATGATATTGGTAGGGCCCGTATTCCTCACCATCTGAGAGACCAAGATGATCTAGAGGTTTTACTTACTCTTAGAGAACTACGAGAAGGGCAAAGGCAGAATAACCAGGTATTACAGCAGTTGGTAGCAACACTGCCAAGATTGGGTTCTCCGAGGAGACATTCCCCACACCGTGAAGATGTCAGGAGTGTTACAGGATCACAGCGAGGCCATGGGAATGTTTCTCATACAGTGAATAGGCCTACTAGGCCTATCTTTGTGAGACAGGAAGCAGAGGAGGTGATAGCAGGTGAGGAGCATGAGGAGGCATTTACGGACACACTTAGGGCAGCGACTGAAGAGTGGGAGTCATTACCACCTATGGTCAGGGAGATGATTACTTTTGACCGATTCCTCACACAAAGGAAAGAACATTACCGAGGTCGATAGAATGGGAGACCAAGACCCCATAACAATGATCTGAAGCAAGCTATGAGTAGGCTCACTCTAGCAACATTTGACGGTAGTGGTAAGGTGACAGCACAGGCCTAGGTTAGTAAGCTGGATACATTTCTCACATTGTGACCGATGGGTGAGGAAGATGCTATCAGATATGTGACACTACATCTTGAGGGAGCAGCTCATGATTGGTGGCACCATGGGATGGTAACACTCCATCATGATCAGATCACTTCTTATCAGGAGTTTGTGGACAGGCTGGTGGAGCGTTTTGATAGGAGGGATCCAGAGTCCTATTTCTGAGAGTTGGCACAGTTGCGCCAAAGCAACAGCCTAGAATCATACATTGGTGACTTCTAGAAGTTATCAGTCATGGTTCTTGACATTTCAGAGAGGTGACTAGTAGTACTCTTCATGGAGGGATTGACAGAACCACTGAGAGGTTGGGTCAAAGGCTTTGATCCTCCTTCCTTACAGGAAGCTATGAAGAAGTCACGTAGTATGGAGATGGCAGCGCCATCTAGTAGATCTAACTCCAAAGGTACTTCTTCATTTAGGGACATTAAGGGCTCTAACAGGAATAGAGAAAGACCAGGCTTCAACATAGATAAATCAGGTGTTAAGAATGATTCAAGGGCCAATCCAGCAGCACCACCTTTGGATAGAGAGGCTCTTAATGATCTGTGAAGGAAGAAGCTTTGTTTTTACTGTAAAGGTCCATATGATGCTAATCATGATTGTCCTTTGAGACCTAAGGGCAAAGCAAATCGGGTAATGTGGGCCTATTATGAGGATGAGGAATCAGAAGATTCTGAACCTCACAATTGTTCTGAGGAGCCAGAGGCTGAAGCTTCAGAGCCTTGGGTAGAGGCAGAGTCAGAGCTCCAGATTCAGGAAGCACGTCTATCTAGCATCCAGCACGAGGGATCATTCAGACTCTGGGGAGTTTTGGCAGGATAGAGGGTCATTACCCTTCTTGACACAGGAGCCACACACAATTTCATTGATACTAGATTTGTGGAGAAGCGTGGACTCACCACAGAAGAGTTCGGGGGCATTAGAGTTAAGGTAGCTGACGGTTACACCCTTCGGTGTGAGCGGATGATCAGAGATCTTCCATTGCGCTTGAACAACTATGAGTTCAAGGCTGATTATTATGTAGTCAACATGGGGGATATAGATTTGGTTTTGGGCATGAAGTGGCTTCATTCCCTTGAGGTAGTCACTCTTAGTCTTAAAGATATGGAGATCCGTTTTGATGTAGATGGGAAGACTCACATTCTTAAAGCAATACGGGACGGCAACATCAAAACCATTTCTTTACATCGGATGGAGAGGCTCATGCGGCATGATATGGTAGAGTGGGTTGCCGAGTGCACATTAGCACCAATGCAGGAGGGATAGCAGAAGACCGAGTACCATCCGGACATTCAGCAGCTGAAAGTCAAGCATGATAAGGTCTTTAGTGACATTCCACCAGGGAGACCTCCAGATAGGGGCATTGAGCATATTATTGAGCTTGAGGAGGGGGCTAAGCCCATTATGATTACTCCTTATCGACATCCTAAGCGGTTGAAGGATGAGATCGAAAGAACAATTAAGGAGTTACTGGCTATGGGTCATATTCGGCCAAGAAAATCACCGTTTGCTTCTTCAGTTGTTCTAGTGAAGAAGAAGGATGGTACCCTATGAATGTGCATTGACTACAGAGCCCTGAATAAGAGGACCATTAAGAACAGGTATCCTATACCACGTATTGACGAGCTTATTGATGAGCTCCATGGTGCACATTACTTCATGAAGATAGACTTAAGATCAGGCTACCATCAGATCAGAGTTCGCGAGCAGGACGTGGAGAAGACAGCTTTCCATTGCCATAGTGGACACTACGAGTTTATAGTGATGCCATTCGGGCTCACTAATGCACCTGCAACATTTCAGTCCACCATGAATAGAGTCTTCCATTCACTTCTGAGGAGGTTTGTACTTGTTTTTTTTTATGACATTCTTATATACAGTAGGACTTGGCAGGAGCATTTGGCTCATCTGGAGACTGTACTCAGCATCTTGGAGAGGGAATCCTTATACGCCAAGGAGTCCAAATGTGATTTGGGGATGACTGAATTGTTATACTTGGGTCATATTATTAGTGCAGGGGGAGTGCGGATGGATCCTGAGAAGATCCGCGCCATCATAGATTGGCCTATTCCAGCAAACCTAACACAGCTAAGGGGATTTCTAGGTTTGTGTGGTTTTTACAGGAGGTTCGTGAATGGTTATTCACGACATGCAGCTCCCATGACAGATTTGACTATTTTTTGGACACCTGAAGCACAGGAGTGTTTCGAAAGGTTTAAGGAGTTGATGACTACATGCCCAGTTCTGGCACTACCTGATTTTTCTAAGCCATTCGAGCTTCAGTGCGATGCCTCAGGTGAGGGCATTGGAGTGGTGCTTATGCAGGACAAGCATCCCATAGTATATGAGAGTCGTAAGCTCAGAGGACCAGAGAGACTGTACAACATTTATGATAAGGAGATGCTTGCTATCATGCATGCCTTGGCAAAATTTAGGCAATATCTAGTGGGCAGCAAATTTTGCATCAAAACGGACCACAACAGTTTGAGGCATTTCTTGGGACAGCGAGATCTCAATGATCATCAGTAGAAGTGGGTGAGTAAAATACAGGCATATGACTTTGACATCTCTTTCATCAAGGGCACCCAGAATGTTGTGGCCGATGCTCTTTCACGCAGGCCGTATTTGAGTACCATGGTCCACATTACAGAGGATTGGTGACATATGATTGTGGCCAAGTATGCCAAGGATACATGGGCATCTAGCATTGTTGAGGGATCGACGGTTGACACCAGATATACTCTTGTGGATGACTTGATCATTTACAAGAATAGGGTTTTTTTGATTCCAGGATCGTCGATGAAGAACATTATCATGTGAGATTTTCATGATATACCTACTGCAGGACATCCCGGATATTTCAAGACTTACAGACAGATTAGGGAGAGATTCACATGGAAAGGCCTCAAAGCAGATGTTCTTTAGTATGTGCGTGAGTGCCCTGTTTGTCAGCAGAACAAGCAGGAAAACACGTACCCAGCAGGATTGTTGCAGCCACTTCCAATTCCTGATAGGAAGTGGGAGTGTTTGTCGATGGATTTCATTACGAGCTTGCCTAAAGCCCAAGGACGAGATTGCATATATGTAGTTGTGGATCGGTTAACGAAGTATGCTCACTTCTTTCTGATTACCACCACACATATAGCTACACAGGTAGCAGAGGTTTTCTTCCGAGAGGTATTCTGACTGCATGGATTACCTCGGAGCATAGTGAGCGACAGGGATAGTCGGTTCCTAAGTCACTTCTGGCAGGAGGTGTTCCAACTTTGTGGGACTGAGCTTACACCTAGCACCAGCTACCACCCGCAGACTGATGGACAGACGGAGATCGTAAACAAATGGGTGGAGGGCTACCTCAGGAACTACATTGCAGGGCAGCAAAAAGCGTGGGTCAAGTGGATTCATCTATGCGAGTATTGCTATAATATGACTTTCCACATGACCATTCAGATGTCTCCTTTTATGGCATTGTACGGGTATGAGGCACCGAGTTTTCTAGATTTGATACTGAGTGACAGTAGAGTGCCGAGTGCTGGGGACCTATTGCAGGAGAGTCAAGATATTATGAGGACTCTCAAGGAGAATATTGCTAAGGCACAAAATCAATAGAAGCAGTATGTAGATCAGCGGAGGACTGAGAGATCTTTTAAGGTAGGTGACATGGTCTATCTTATGCTGCAGCCTTACCGACAGTCTACTCTTAAGAAGAGTGGGGCAGAGAAGCTTAAGCCACATTACTACGGTCCTTTTCAGATCCTAAGATGCATTGGAGAGATGGCTTATGAGCTAGAGCTTCCTACAGAGAGCAAGGTACACAATGTCTTTCATGTATCATGCCTCAAAAAGGCGTTAGGACACCGTGTGATACCTTCTACAGTGTTACCTCCCTTAGATGATGAGGGAAAATTGATGTTAGTACCTGAGTCCATCTTAGAATCTAGAGAGAGACAGTTGCGTCGACAGACTATCAGGGAATATTTGGTAAAGTGGAAAGATTTGCCAGTTGAGGATGCGACATGGGAAAGTGAAGATATTCTACAGCATCCAGAGTTGAGATTGCTTGAGGGCAAGCAATTTTAGGAGGGGCGGACTGTCATGTCCCCTTCTCATTGACATATTTTCGAGCGGATGATTAGCCTATTATGCGACCCTCGTAGGCTGATAGGATGGATAGAGGGTCTTAATAGAGATGGGTGGGAATTCGTTCGGGCTCTTTCAGGCATGAATTAAGGGAGATATTAATATTTGATTGATTTGATCAAATATTAATTATTTGAACTAATTTTAATTAATTATTAATTATTAATTAATTATTAATTATTAATGATTTGGTCTAATTTGAGGATGCAAATTCTAAATTAAGACTTGGTCTAATTTTAAGACCCTAGTTCTAATTTAAGGAAGTCTAATTTTAGCAAGCACACCTTTGGAGGTGTATAAGAATCTCTCATGAGAGAGGGTTTGTATCCATGCTTATTATTGATATTGATTCTTGTTAAGAAATTCTTCTGTCAAGACTGAGCCAAGGGTTCTAGGATTCCAATTGCAGTGAAGAACGTCAACTCTTCATTGTGTGCGATTCAGAGGTTGTGAAAGATCTGCCGATCTATTGTCGAATTGAGAGATAACTTCACCCAGAAGTTATCATAGTATTACAGGTATTTGAGAGATAACTTCACTCAGAAGCTATCACAAAGGTTTACAGGTATTTTCTTTATTTTGGGTTTTTGATTCAAGAATTATCCAGATATAGATCTTTTGTATCAGCCCATAATTCTACAGATCAGGATCAGGCATACAGGGTGTGTTATATCAGCGGCCGTACGAATTCCATATAGATCCGTGAAAATCTGTACGCATCAACAGGAAGTACAGGTACCGACATCGGCGAATAGATACTTACAGAGACTGACATTGATCGACATACTACCGACATCGGCGGAGTAACGACTGCAGATCGACTGACGACGGCAGTATAACCGGCGTCGGCGACTGTGTATTTTACACGGCAGGCCGAGACGAACCAAATTCAGAATTCTTTTCCAGTTTATGGAATATTCAGGTCGTACTTTTGATAATTTTTTGTATACTTGACAGAGGATCTCTATTGTAAGCTTATGAGCAAATAAATAAGAGCTTATACTGTGTTTTATTTATCTAATTGAAGATATTTTGCAGAAATTCAGATAAGCAATTCAGAGCTTTTGTTTTGATATTCGAAGGGATATTACAGTGGTATCAGAGCTTTTGTTTTGATATTCGAAGGGATATTACAGATCTCTCCTGATAGACTTAGGTTTCCAAACCCATGTGTAACCTCTTCCTTGCACACTATGAGCTCCATACACCTTGTTTTGCTTTCAAAATTCATTCATCCTATTATTAAAATATCTATTAATTTGACAAACTTTATGACATTTGAAACAAACAATATCATTCATACCTTTTTCTTGATGATGATTGTGATCTTCGTTTCTTATCTAGATAAAAGACAAATTTTGTATCTTATTCATATATGATTCCTTCTTTGTTATAAAAGGTATACCACCCTGATCATCATTATCCTTTATATTATTTGGTCTCAATACCATTGAGTGAATTTTAGGAACTTTTTTTTTCTTATCAAGACTTGAGTGCATATTCAAACTATTCTTGTAGAATTTGGCAATATTTCCTACTTTATTATAACTATATCAAATAATATCATTCAACATACCTCTTGATTGAACGATCATACTTAATACATATATAACAATGACCATGGAATAAAATAGCATAGCTTGAAGCATTTGGTTGTCCAACATACCTTTTCAAATAAATTTAAAAGCTTGAAATATTATATACATAATTAATTTTATGATGCTTCTTCTCCAACTTATCCAACTTGACTACAACCAGCTCATACTCACTCTTTAATTACTCCATCTCAATCTTTAGTAGAGTGTACTCATCTTATTCTTTTTTCAAATTTTCACTTGTAGTCCTTAACTAATCCTCAAGAATACTATTCTTCTCTTCATCCTCTTTGGAATTGTTGGACATGCCTTTAAATCTATATTATTTTACTTTAATAGACTTTACCTGTTCTTGATACTTCTTCTCATGTCTCTCAGACTTTCCTAAAAAACATCCCTCAAGAGAACTAACTTGTGATCCAAGACCTTTGATCATATTCCTCAATTTATGATTCATCTTCTTCTTTTCCTTTAGTTCACAAAATGCACTCATGAACTCATATTATAGATCAAATTCTTCTTCATTGCTATCATTTTTTCTACTATTCAGAGAAGTTTATTTATTGAAGATGATGTCCTTTTGTTTTAAACAATTTTCCTATTTTGAACTCAAACTTGTCTTGGCATCTTCTAGTTGAACCTTGAGATTATTGATAACTTTCTAATCCTACTTAGCATATTTCTTCAAAGTAGATATCTACTATTCAAGTATCTTGATCACAACCTTCCACTGTTGATTCTCTTTTTTCAATTTCTTAGCCATCCTCTACTTAGGATCTCATTCAAGTTGTTAAGTTTCTTCCAAATAACCTTTTTTGATACCAATAATTATAGGTACAATCACTAGGGGTTAATCAATGATCTTAGATAATTCAATTTCAATTTCAATCCTTTCAAACTCTAAATAAATTACCAAAATCATTCATTAAGCATACATCATTCATAGCAATGAACAAGAGAGATAATGCAAGATCAAGCACATAACACATGACATAAGTAGGAAACCCTCTTAAGGGAGAAAACCCACTAAAAGCTATATTTGGAATATTCTCATATAGTAAAAAAAACCTATTTAGACAAATTTTAACTAATCAACAAACTACCATACCTTACATAGTGAGACTACAATCCCACAAGGTGATACTATATTTGTCTAGCTAAGTAACCATAATAACTATAATTTTAGCAAGTTTGAACTTGCAAGGAGGCAACAAACACCTTAGATTTTAACAACTATAACACCTATGAAAAAATTGACCTTTCAATTGATGTCTTCAATGACTGATGATGGAACTATGATTATCACTCTTCACCTTCATAGTAATAACTTTGTCACCACATTAACAAAATGACCACATGGTCATACACACAGTCTACACTATTTAAATCTTTGATCAAACTCAATATTAAAACCCATAAGAGAACTATTATGACATCATAAATATGACCTATAGGTCATATAAACCATTATCAACCTTACATTCCCTTCAACCCATATATTGGGCACACACATCCTTCACCTTTCCTTCACTCACCATATAACTCTCTCAAATAGCCTCTTGAGCATACTCACTCATTCTACCTCTTTTCAGATTTTTAGGTCCAATTACTTATGTGATCACCTTCATCACCTTGATCAAACAATCATGATCAAACCTCTTTTTTTTCTACTAGTTCTCACTAACTTTTACCTTCTCTTTTTAAGCTTCTCTCCTTTTTTTAACTCCCAATTCGTACAACTATCACACATAAGCTAATTAGGCCTTGTACTTGTACCACTCTCTTGGTATAACCCATATTGGTTAGGTAAGATGATTTTTAAAAAAATTAAATATTTTAAAATGTACTCATACATGTTACATGTAAAAACCATACCTTCCATAGGTCGGCTATTACCTCATTAGCCCCAAACCACCGTTAGGTCTTGGTGAGACCTAAAACAATTAGACCTTCATACTCACACATTACATGTGAGACTACTTAGAACAACTTAAAATTCTACTAACACCTAAAAAACATGAAACCAAACTCCAATAGACCCTTTCACACTCCCTCATGTGTCCACACCACTTGGAACATCAACTCAACACATGGACCTACCAATTAGTTTTCCTTGCTCCTTTAGATCTTTATATAGAAAACACAATCTCAAAAATTTAAATAAAACATTAAAATAACTCAAATAACCACATGAAAAAATCATATAGATAGATCTTCCAAGACCTTTTAAACATCTCCATATTCCTAAGAGACTCCAACATAGACTATCACACCTCAAACTATCTCACTCAAGATGACCACTCAAACTTGTCATACATAGTCAAAATATAATCAATATATTATGACTCTCCACATATGATAAGGGGATAAATATGAAAATAAAATCCTTCACATAAGTATTTGATACTTATAAAATAACTCCATATTTATTTTACCCATCAATTCTTCTTAGAATACCTTCAACTCACTCCTACAACATGGTTACTCAAACTGCCAATGTATTCAACAAACATAGACAATTTATTAAGCAATGTTAATAATTAATATAGATTGAAAAAACCTAAAAAAACCACACATAAAAACCTCATGGATTATAAAACACTCTCCAATATCTAATTCATCAAGAGATATCAAAATAATAAAAAATAATCTTGAATAAACCTCTTGGGTCACTTGCAGACCAAGCATGAACACATAGTTAACTTTGAATCACAATATACTTGACTCTATATGCTTATAGATATTAAAATAAATATTTTAATATTCAACTTCATGTCATATATAATTATTATTATTTACTTCATGGATAAATTCTACATAGATTAGAAGATATAGCTAAAATATAGATCACTCATTTTCCTTTACAAATTCAAATATTCAAAAGCAAATGGTTACAATTAAACCTCAAACATTATGATAAAATATTGTGTCCTAAATTAAAAATTTACCATCAATATGATCTGAACTTTAAAAATGATAGATAACTATCACTTTGACCTCTTGACTTTAATGTTCATCTTTAATCTCTATCGGTACAATCACTCGCTCACAATTAATCCTTAGAAGAAGCTCGATATTTAACTTTTATAAATGTTAAACATTGAAGACTTGGAACCATATTTATGATTCATAAATTATTGTATAAATACACTCCATTGATATTTATTGAACTTCAACTTGTGTAAAATGAGTATGGGAACCTTTCTTATCTTCTTAGAAGGTCAACTTTGTACTTGCATATCTTTTACTTTGCTCAAGTGTATGTTCTAAAACTTAGATCATATAATCTCCTCACATAAAAGAATATAATTATGTATCTATCTAAACTTATGGACTTCACACATTAGATAAATAATTACATTAAAATTCCTCTTATAATTTATCTGTCACAGAGCCAACAATGTCAAGAATTACCTAGAAGGCCAACTTTGCACATGTATATCTTTTGACGCGCTTTAGTTCATGATCTAAAATTTAGAAAAAATCAACTAGGAATGACAATAAAAAAACCCATGAAAAAAATTTATCTTGAAACGTTCATATCTATGATATATTCCACCATCAAAATGCATACTCAACTTCTCTTACTGTATTGAAAATTTATCCAAGTATGGGAAAACACTATCAAACTACTTGGTAACCCTACTTTGTACATGCATATATTTTGCCACCACTTCAGTGCATGATTTGAAATTTATCAAAAACCAAATTTTGACTAATTTTTTCACAACCATATGACCAAATACCCCTGACTCATTCACATGTGACATCAGTGATGTCAATAAACTACCTACTCAAATTATCTACCACTAGATCAAAAATGTTTAAATGAAAACAATGGACTACTAGATGAATTTCACTTATGCACACAATAAATCATTGCATATAAAATATAATATTTACCTTTTTCACATCCTTAAATTACCATATTCATCCCTAAACATCTCTAATAATTCCAAAACTAAAGAACCATGTAGGAATATTGAGGCTCATTGAAGCACTTTTTCATTATCATTCTAGCACACATGACACATAATCAACATCCTTGGTCACCTTTGAGACATCATTGAAAAATATCCAACAATATCTTCCTTTATAATTGATGTCAAACACCAATAAAAATCTTATACTCAAACTCTAACTCTCTCTTTATGTTTATTCTCCTCCTTTGACACAATGACAAAGTGGGATAAAATTATGATCCTATAGACCTGAAGAAAGCATCAAGGACCAATAATAAGAAGAGACCATATCTAAGAGATGATACAAACTCCCCTTAACATTTATAAAACCTCTTCTCACCTTGATCTTCTCAAAAATGATACATTACTACACTCTTCTAATCATACAAGGCTTCTATGAAGATAAAATATTCATGAACAATAGAAAATGTATGAAATAACCTTTAAAATATTAAGATGGAATCCCCCTAAGTCACCTACGCTTAGGCACCTTTTATTTGAACATATTTAGACCATTTACAACAATTATGAATCAATATAATTACCTCCATACCTTATCTATTTAATTCAATGATAGTATTCTAATCTTAGGACCTAACTAATTACAAATCTCCCCCTTTATTTATGCATGAGGATTGAATACAATGTCAAAGAACTTGAATTGGTTTTATCAAGTCATCATCTCAACTTTCTTGAGTTAAAATCTATAGTAGAAATCAGATTATATCCAACATGACTAAAGTATCTCACATATGCCTCACCCCATATCAAGCATAGTTCCTCAAGCCACTCAAGATATCGAAGTTAGCTCCTCCAACTCCTTGGTATACAAAACTTATCATTTACAAAATTTAGAGACCTTATTCATGATATCAAAGGTAAGATAACACATTATTTTCATCCTCTATATCAATCTTATCTTCAATATTTGAAAATTTTATCAATAAAATTGAGAAATAGAAACTAACATGTTCTTACCTTCACATGTGGTTTTTGGAGGTGTGATCAATTTATCTTAAGTATGAACATTGCTTAAGAAGTTGTCTATGTTTAATGAATGCACTGGTAGTTTAAGTGACCATGTTGCAAGAGTGAGTTGAAGGTGTTCTATGTAGAATTTAAGATTTAAATGAATATGGAGATATCATATAAGTATCAAATACTAATGTTAAGGATTTAATTTTCATAATTTTCTCCTGATCAGATGTGGACTGTCATAATGGATTGATTGTATTTTGATTGTGTATGACCAATTTGAGTGGTCATCTTGAGTGAGATAGTTTGAGGTGTGTTGGTATTTTTTGGAGTGTCTAAGGAACATGGAGATGAATTATATGTCTTAGAGGTTATATTAATATGATTTTTTCATGTGGTTATGTGAGTTATTTGAGTTTTTTCTTTAGAATTTTGAGATTGTGTGTTCTATATAAAGACTTAAAGTAGTGAGGAGACCTAAAGGAGCAAGGAGACCTAATTGGTAGGTCCAAATGTTGAGTTGATGTTCCAAGTCATGTGTACCCATGATGGAGTGTGAAAGGGTCTATTTTTGAGGATGGTTTCATGTGTATTAGGTGTTGGTAGAATATAAATATGGTCTAAGTAGTCTCACATGTAACATGTGAGTATGAAGGTCTGATTATTTTATGTCACACCAAGACCTGATGGTGGTTTGGGGATAATGACGTAATAGATGACATAAGGAATGTATGGTTCATACATTTAATGTGTAAGAGGACCTATTTAAAATTTTTAATAAGTGTGGTATACATATTGGCTAACCTAGATGGGTTATACCAAGAGAATAGTATAAGTACAAGGCCTAATTTTCTTGTTTGTGTTAGTTATGTGAATGGGGAGTCAAAATAAGGAGAGAAAATTTGAAATAGAAGGTACATATTAGTGAGGAATAGGAAAAATCAAAGTATATAAAACATGATTTTTTAATCAAGGTGATGAAGGTGATCACATAGGTCATTGGACCTAATAAGCCTAGAAGAGGCAAAATGAGTGAGTATGCTCAAGAGGCTATTTGAGAGAGTGTATATGGTGAGTGAACAAAAGGTGAAGGATTTGTGTGCCCAATGGATGTATTTAAGGGAAGATTAGGTTGATGATGGTGTGTATTAATTTTAGGTCAAAATTATGATGTCATAATGGTGCTCTTATAGGTTTGAAAATTGAGTGTCAGTAAAGAATGAAAGAGTGTGGACTATGTGTATGACCATCTACTCATGTTGTTAATGCAGTGATAAACTTGTCTTTTGTAAGGTAAAGAGTGATAATTAGAGTCCCATCATCAAGTTTTGAAGACATCATTTTAAAGTTGGAGTTATTCATAGGTGTTGTTATGCTTTCTCAACATCTAATGTGGTTGTTTCCTCCTTGTAAGGTGAAACTTGCTAAAAGTCTAGTTTTAGACAGGTGTAGTAACACCTTGTGGGATTGTAGTCTCACTAAATAAGGGATGGTAGTTATTTGATCAGTGACATATGGTCTAAATTGGTTCTTTTTATTATAGGATAATAGTTCAATTGTAGGTTTTAGTTAGTTTTCTCCCCTAAGAGGGTTTCCCACAAATGTCACGTGTTATGCGCTTGATCTTGCATCGTATATCTTGTTCATTAATATGAATGATTTACAATTAATGAATGATTTTGGTAATTTATTAAGTGTTTTAAATGATTTAAGATGAAGTTGGATTATCTAGGCTCATTTATTTACCCCCTCTTAGTGATTTTACCTCTAATAATTGGTATTAGAGTAAGTCCTTTAGACGAAGCTTAACATCTTGAAGGCGATCCTAAGTAGGTACAAAGATGGATAAGCAGTTGAATAAATAGAGTCAATAGTGAAAGGTTATGATCAAGGTCCTTGAAGATCATATATGTAATTTGAAGAAAGATGCCAGATAATATGAGAAAGTTATCAATAATCTCAAGGCTCATCTAGAAGATATAAAGACAAGTTTGAGTTCAAAAGAGTAAAATTGATGAAAAGAAAAGACCATCATGTTTGATAAAGAAACTTACTATAACAATATAAAATTTGAAAGTGAGGAAGAATAAGTTGATATAGAATCTAGGATCATGAATGTACTTGGTGAAATGAAGGAACAAAAGAAGAGGAATCATAAATTAAGGAATATGATCAAAGGTCTTGAGGCATAAGTCAGTTCTCTTAAGGTAAGTTTTTTAGAAAAATCTGAGAGAGATGAGAAGTAAATAATAGATCAATTCTATTGAAGTGCAATTATATGGATTGAAATAAATTTCCAACAAGGCCAATGAGGATGAAGAGAATATTTGTATTCTTGAGGAATAGTTAAAGACTACATGTTCAAATCTAAAATAAAGAAAAGATAAATACACTATATTCTATATTGAGATGGATTCATTGAAGAGTGATCATGAGATCGTTTTAGTAAAGATAGATAAGCTAGAAAAGAAGTATGAAAATCTTGAGTATGTCAAGAAGATTAAAAGCTTTGAAGGCAATTTAAAAATTTATGTTAGATAACCAATTGCTTCAAGGTATGCTATTTTATTCCATGGTCATTGTTACATATGTAGTAAGTATGGTCATAGAGATAAGGATGATAGAAGGAAGTCAGTCAAGTATGGACATTCATGGAGCCTTGGAAGAAAGAGAAATTGGTCATGGAAAAGTCATAACTCAGACTAGTTAAGAGGTATGTTGAATGATATTGTTTGCTATAGTTATAATAAAGTAGGACATATTGCCAAATTTTTCAAGAATAGTTTGAATATGTACTTGAGTCTTTACAAGAATAAAGATGCTCCTAAAAGTCACTCAATGGTATCAATATCAAAAACCACGAAGGATAATCATGATAAAGGTGGTATGCTTATTATAAAAAAGAAAGAATTAGATATGAAGAAGATACAAAATTTGCCTTATGTCCAAAAATAAAATGAGGATTAAAATCATCATCAAGTAAAATCTATGAATCATCTTGTTTATTTCGAATGTCATATTTTTGGTCACATTACTAGATACTATAAGAATAGGATGACTGAGTTCTCAAATAAAAATAAGGTGTATGTAGTTCCTAGTGTGTAATGAAGAGGTCACACATGGGTTTGGAAACCTAAGTCTATCAAGAGTGATTATACTAAGACCAAAGATGGTTTATTTTCCATGATAGACATGAAGGGAAGATAAGAGTTTATGTTTTCATCTTTTACTGAAAAATATAAATAAAAGAATTAAGGCAAGCATCCTTTCAAAGTCAAGTTGGAATGCAAGTCAGAAAAAGGTATGGACATATGAGAGTCTCTATAGTTTTGAGACTTTTAGTCTCACTATGTCAAAAGGGGTGTCTCTCTTTAAGCTTCAAGGAGACACTTTTCAAAAAAAGGAAGTATGGTGGATGCTAGTTGGGACTTGTCTATGTTTCATAAAAAACAAAGCCATTAAGGTCTCTTAGGTGGAAGAAGTTCATAGATTTGTATGATGAAGCTGTTTGTGTATGGTTTGAAAAATAGGGAATGGATGTTTCCAGGAGTCTAATCAAGGATGACGAAGTATAAATATTTTATATTTATTATAACTTTATTTTGATCTCATTCATGTGTGCTCAAAGTGTGTCCAAGGATTTTGATCATGAAGGTAAGAACTTGTCAATTTCTATTACTTAAATTGATTGATCAAATGTTGAAAGACTAAAGACAAGATGGATAGTGTGGATGAGGAATATGTGTTTTCTTATCTTTTTTATCATGAATAAGGTCTTGAAGTTATGTAAATGACAAGTTTTTTGTTCCATGGAGTTAGTGGGAGCTAACTCAGATAGCTTGAGTGGCTTCAGGAACTATGCATGATGTGAGGGGGAGCATATGTGAGATGTTTCAATCATGTTGAAGATAAGGTGATGTATTCTAAAGATTTTAATTGAACTAGGTCAATATGATGACTTGATCAAACCAAGTCAGGTGCTTTGACAATGTATTTAATCTTCATGCATAAACAAAGGGGGTGATTTGTAATTGGTTAGGTCTTAGGATCATATGACTATGTAGTTGAATCTAAGAGAGAAGGTATGGAGAAAATTATATTGACCCATCATTGTTGGAAATAGTCTGAACATGTTCAAAAAATGGTTCTTAAGATCAGGTGACCTAGCGGGAGTCCCTCTTAAAATTTTCAATGTAAGTTATTATAATTTCTATTATTTATAAATATTTTATCTTCATAAAAGTTTTACATGATCAGAAGAGTGTAGTCATGGAGAATGTTCAAGATGCTCAAGGCGATATGAGGTCTTAAAAATTTTAAGGGGAGTTTGTATCATCTATTAGATATGGTCTCTTCCTATTATTAGTCCTTGATGTTTTTTTGAAGTTTTTAGGATCATGAAGTTTAGCCCACTTTGTCAATGTGTCAAAGGGGGAGAAAGACCCTAAAGAGAGAGATAGAGTCCAAGTATAAGATTGGTATTAGATTTTGACATTAATGACAAATGGGGATATTGTTTTATGTTTCTCAATGATGTCTATAAGGTGACCAAGGATGTTGATGAGGTGCCATGTGTGTTAGAATGACAATGACAAAGTGTGCTTCAAGGAGCCTCAATGTTCCTAGATGGTTCTTTAGTTTTGACATGATTAGAGATGCTCAAGGATGAATATGTTAATTTGAGGATGTGAAATATTTCCTTATGATTTTTTATATTCATTTATTGCTTTTGTGCATAATTGAAATTCATCTGATAGTCCATTATTTTCATCTAGACATTTTGGGTATAATGGCAAATAATCTGAGTACATAGTTTTTTGATGTTACCATTGTCACACATGAATGAATCAAGGGTAGTTGGTCATATGGTTTAAATAAAATTATTGCCTATTTTAATTTTTCTAAATTTCATATCATGCACCCAAGCATGTCAAAAGATATGCATGTGCAAAGTTGGGCTCCTAGTTAGTTTGACAAAGTTTTCTCATACTTTGGCCAAATTTGTAATATGTCAAGAAAAACTGAGTAGGAATTTTGATGGTTACATATCTCACACAATTTTAATTTTTAAGATATGTTGGTCATATTGGTTTGTTTATTTTTTCCTAGTTTATTTTCACTAAATTTTAGATCATGTACTAAAACATGTCAAAAGATATGCATGTGCAAAGTTGGCCTTCAAGGCAATTCTTGACATTGTTAGCTATATGATAGATAAATATAAATAATTTTAATGTAATTATATCTCACACATGTTAGTGTTCAATTTTTCTCTAATTTTAACTTGTGAAGAAATGAATATGTATTGTAACCTTGCTTATCTGCCTGGAAGGTCAACTTTGCACCTCCATATCTTTTGCTTCACTCAATCACATGTTCTAAAATTTGGATCATATGATCTCTTCACATAATATAATACAACCATTTGTTAATATTATCCATATCTTTTGCTTCGCTCAATCACATGTTCTAAAATTTGGATCATATGATCTCTTCGCATAATATAATACAACCATTTGTTAATATTATCCTATAACAATTTCACATGTGAGATATAATGACTTTAAAATGCCTCCTTAGATTTATCTATCTTAGAGTTAACAATGTCAAGAACTACCTAGAAGGCCAATTTTGCACATGCATATCTTTTGACACAATTTGGTGCATGATATGAAATTTAGTATAAATAAACTATTCACAAAAATTAACAAAACAATATGAACAATGAATAAGAGAGACAATGCAATATCAAACACATGACACATGACATATGTGGGAAACCCTTTTGGGGGAGAAAACCAATTGGAACATACAATTGGACTATTGTACTATAATAAAAAGAACAAATTTATATTATTTTTAACTTATTAAGTAAATATCATTCCTTATTTAGTGATACTACACTCCCACAAGGTGCTACTACACCTCTCTTAATAAGTAACCACAACAACTAGACTTTTAGCAAGTTTTACCTTGTAAGGAAGCAACAACCACTTTAGATGTTGAGAAACCATAACAATAGCTATGAAGAAATACACCATTGAATTTATGTATTCAAAACCTAATGATTTAACTTTCATTATAATTCTTCACCTTCATAGTAATAACTCTATCACCACATTAACAACATGAAAAGATGGTCATACACATAGTCCACACTCTTCAACTCTTTGCTCACACTCAATATTAAATCTTAAAAGAGCACTATTATGACATAAAAAATATAACCTATAGGTCATAAATACCATCATAAATGTGATTTTTAATTCAACCCATACATTGGGCATACATATATTTCACCTTGCCTTTTCTCACCATACACACTCTCTCAAACAACCTCTTGAGCATACTCACCCATTTTGCCTCTTCTAGGTTTATTAGGTCCAATGACCAATGTGATCACTTTCATAATCTTGATTATAAAATAATTTCTGATCCTCTTGATTTTATTTTGTTCCTTACTAACATGTACCTTCTCTTTCAAATGTTTTCTCCTTTTCTTGACTACCCATTGACACAATTAGCACAAATAAGCCAATTAGGCATTATACTTATACCACTCTCTTAGTATAACCCACCATGGTCAGATAATATACTTGAAAAACTTGTTATACATTTTATATATGTCCTCATACATGTTACATGTAAGATCCATACATTACATAGGTTGGCTATTACCTCATTTGTCCCAAATGACCTTTAGGTCTTGGTAAGACCTAAAATAATCAGACCTTCATACTCACACATTACATGTGAGGCTACTTGGACCATTTTTATATTCTAAAAACACCTAAAACAAATTAAACCAGCCTATAATATACCCTTTCACACTCCTCATGGGTACACACCACTTGGAATATTAACTCAATAGTTGGACCTAAAAATTAGGTCTCCTCACTCCTTCAAGTCTTTATACATAAAACATAGTCTCAAAATTTTGAAGAAAAAAATAAAATAGATAACATAACCACATGAAAAAATAACATGGATATAACCTCCAATACCTCTTTAACATCTCCATGTGCTTTATACACTCCAAAATTTACCAAAATAGCTTAAACTATCTCGCTTGAGATGACTACTCAAACTGGTCATGCACAATAAAAATATAGTCAATCTATTATGACTCTCCACATATGAATATGGGAAAAATATAAAAATAAAATATTTCCCATAAGTATTTGAGACTTATAAAATATCTCCATATTCATTGGAATCATCAATTCTACTCAAAACACCTTCTCTACAACATGGGTACTTAAACTACCTATGTATTCAATGAACATAAACAACTTCTTAAGTAATGTTCATACTTAATATAGATTTTTAACACCTTAAAAAACCACATAGAGCATCTTCATGGAGTCCAAAACACTCTAAAATATCCAATTCATTAAGAGATATCAAAACAACATAAAAATAATCTTGAATAAATCTCGCAGGTCACTTACAGAACAAGAATGAACACATAATCAACTTTGAATAATAATATATTTGAGTGTACACACTTAAAAATCTTAAAATAAATATTTTTATATTTGACTTCGAGTCCTCTACAAGTTTAATTTTCACATCATGTACAAATTATACAAATATCTAAAGATATATCCAAAATATAGAGCATTGGTTTTTCCTTTTCAAATTCAAAATTTCAAAAGCAGTCACAATTAAACCTCAAACATTATGCTCACATCTAATGTAATCACTAATCAAATTAGGAACACACCATAAATATTCTCCAATCTTTAACAAGGCTATACAACTATCAGTTTGACCTCTTGACTTTAATGCACACCATTGATCTCTATTTGTAGGATCACTCACTCATCACTAATCCTTGGAAGAATCTTGATCTTTAACTCTACTTAACATTAAAAATTTAACATTGGGCACCATATCATTGATTCATAACTTATTATAGAAATTTTCTATATCTATTTTTCTCAATATTTAACTTGTGGAAAAATGTCTAAGTATGGGAACCGTGCTTATCTACTTGGAAGGCCAACTTTGTACTTCTATATATTTTGCTTCACTCAAGTACATGTTCTAAAATTTAGATCATATGATATCCTTACATAGGATAATATAATAATGTCTCAATATTGTCTTAAAACACTCACACATGTTATATTTAATGACATTAAAAACCCTCATCATATTTATCTATCATAGAGCCAACAATGTTAATAATTACCTAGAAGACCAACTTTACACATGCATATCTTTTGATGTGCTTTGGTGCATGATCAAAAATTTGGAAAAAAATAAAATAGGAACAAATATGAAAAGACAATATGATCAACTTATCCTGAAATTTCCACACATATAATATATGCCACTATCAAAATGCCTACTCATCTTTTCTTGCTATATTGCAAATTCAACTAAGTATGGGAAAACATTGTTAAACTACCTGGGAACCCAACTTTGCACATTCATATATTTTGACACACTTCAGTGTATGATCTAAAATTTAACACAAATAAACTATGTACTAATGTTATCACAACAATGTGACCAAATCCCCATGAATAATTTTCATGTGTCAATGGTGATATTATCAAATTGCCTACTTAGGTTATCTACCACTAAACCCAACATGTCTAGATAAAAAAAATGGACTACCAAATGAATTCCAATTATACAAATAAGAAATCAATACATATAAAAAATCTTAGGGACCTCTTAAACATCCTCAAATTATCTTACTCATCTCTAAACATATTTAATCATGCTAAAATTGAATAACCATGTAAGAACACTGAGGTTTATTAAAACACACATTGTCATTGTCATTCTATCACACATGACACCTCATAAAAATTCTTGGTCACCTTGGAGACATCATTGGTAGACCTATAAAAATATACCCCTTTGTCATTTATGTCAAATATCAATACAAAGATTATGATCAGACTTTATATCTCTCTTTAGGTTCTTTCTCCCCCTTTGACACAATGACATAGTGGTCTAAACTTTTCATCCTTTAG
Source organism: Torreya grandis (assembly GCA_037957365.1). Classification (NCBI taxonomy): domain Eukaryota; kingdom Viridiplantae; phylum Streptophyta; class Pinopsida; order Cupressales; family Taxaceae; genus Torreya; species Torreya grandis. The sequence goes on along the minus strand of JARHVA010002160.1, from coordinate 2,513,541 downwards.
ACCTAAAAAAATTAAGGACCAATAATAGAAAGAGACCATATTTTAGAGATGATATAGATTTACCTTAACATTGATCAAACCTTTTATCACTTTGATCTTCTCAAACATTTTCAATGATTACACTCTTTTGATCATACAAAACTTTTATGAAGATAAAATATTCATGACCAATAGAAATTATATAAACTTACCATGAAAATATTACGAGGGATTTCCCCTAAGTCACCTAAGATTAGGCACATTTTATTTAAAAATATTTAGACCATTTCAAATAGTGATGAATCAATACAATTGTTGTCATACCTTGTTTCTTAGATTCAACTACATAGTCCTTTGACCTAGAACCTAACTAATTACAAAGATCCCCCTTTGTTTACACATGAGGATTCAATACAATGGAAAATCACATGACTTTGTTTTATTAATTCATCATCTCAAAATTATTAAGTTAACATCTATAGTAGACATTACCTTATCTTCAACATGACTAAAGCATCTCAAATATGCCCCCCCCTCACATCATTCATAGTTCCTCAATCTACTCAAGCTATTTGGGTTAGCTCCACCTAACTCCATGGAATACACAACTTTTAAGTTACAAAACTTATAGACCTTCTTAATGATATCAAATATAAGACAACACATTATCCTCATAATCCATATCAATCTTGCCTTTAGTCTTTCAACATTTGATCAATCAATTTAAGCAACAAAAATTGACAAGTTCTTACGTTAAAGATCAAAAACCCTTAACACACCTTGAACACACATAAATTATATCAACATACCTTTCTAAGAAATAGAAAATATTGATACTTCATCATCCTAAATTAGACACCTAGACACCTCTATTCCCTATTTTATAAACCATGCACACATAGCTTCATCATATAAATATTTGAACTTCTTAGACCCAAAAGACCTTAATGACTTTCTTTGTTATACAACACAATCAACTCCCAACCATCATCCACCATGCTTCCATTTTTTGAGAAGTGTCTCCTTAAAGTGTAGAGAGAGACACCTCTTTTGACATAATGAGACTAAAAGTTCCAAAATTTTGGAGACTCCCATATCTCTAGACATTTTTATAACTTACAGTCCATCTTGAATTTTAAATGATAATTGACTTCATTCTTTTCTTTAGATTTTTAGTAAAAGTATAAAACATAAACTCTTGTCTTCGCTTCGTGTATATCATGTTAAAAAAACCATCTTTGGTTTCAATCTAATCTCTACTAACAAACTTAGGTTTCCAAATCCATGTGTGACCTCTTCCTTGCACACTAGGAGCACCATACACCTTGTTTTGCTTTTATAACTGATTCATGTTATTCTTTTAGTATTTATAAATGTGACAAAATCTATAAAACTTGAAACAAACAAGATTATTCATACCTTTTTATTAAAGATAATTATGCTCTTCCTTTTATATTTAGATTGAAGACAAATTTTATATCTTCTTCATATATGATTCCTTCTTTATTGTAACAGACAGTCCACCTTTATCATGATTATCCTTCATAGTATTTGGTCTCAATAATAATGAGTGAATTTTAGGGTCATATTTTTTATTTTCAAGAATTAAGTGAATCTTCATACTATTCTTGCAAAATTTGCCAATATCTCTTACTTAATTGCAACTATAGCAAATAATATCATTTAGCATACCTCTTGATTGATTTGAGTTATGACATCTCCATGACCAATTTATCCTTCTTCTAAGGATCCATGAATGTCCATACTTGAATAAATCCCTTCTACAGTCTTTATCTCTATCACCATACTTACTACATATATAACAATGACCATGGAATAAACTATCATACCTTGAAGCATTTGGTTGTCTAACAGAGATTTTTACATTGATTTCAAAGCTTGTGATATTTTTGACATACTCAAGCTTCTCATTCTTCTTTTATATCTTATCCAACTTGATTACAACCAAATCATGCTCACTCTTCAATGAATCCATCTCAATCTTTAGCAGAGTGTACTCATATTCTCTTTCTTTTAGATTTACAACTATAGTCTTTAACTGATCCTAAAGAATACTAATCTTCTCGTCATCTTCTTTGGCCTTATTGGCCATGTATTTAAATCTATATGATTTCACTGTAATAGACTTTATTTTTTATTGATACTTATTCTCATCACTCTTGGACTTACCTAACAAACATCCCTCAAGAGAACTAACTTTTGATTCAATACATTTGATCATATTCCTCAATTTATGATTCCTCTTATTTTGTTCCTTTAGTTAAACAAGTACACTCATGATCTCGGCTTCTAGATTAACTTCTTCTAGATCTAAGTTTCATGACCAAAAATGATGTCCTTTCATTTTGAACAAATTTTCTCTTTTGAAATCAAACTTGTCTTAGCATCTTCTCACTGAACCTTGATATTATTCATAACTTTCTTATCCATTTTGGAATCTTCCTGTAAAGTACATATCTACTCTTCAAGTTCCTTGATCATATTCTTCCATTATTGTTTCTCTTTCTTCAACTATTTATCCATATTTTTACCTACCTAAGAACTCATTTAAGCTATTTAGCTTCCTCCAAAGGACCCTCTCTGATACCAATTATTAGATCTACAATCACTTGGGAGGTAAATTAGTAAACCTAGATAATCTAAATTTAATTTAAATCCTTTTAAACTCTTAATAAATTACCACAAGAGTTCACGAAGCATACATCATTCATAGTAATGAATAAGAGTGACAATTCAAGATCAAGCACATAACACATGACATATGTGGGAAACCATCTTGGGGGAGAAAACCCATTAGAACCTACAATTGGACTAATATCTTATAACAATTATTAAGAACTAATTTACACTAGTTGTAACTGACCAAGGAAATACCATCAATTATTTAGTGAGATTACAATCCCACAAGGTAATACTACACCTATCTAGTTGAGCAACCATAACAAGTAGAATTTTATCAAGTTTCACCTTGCAAAGAGGCAATAATCACCTTAGATGTTGAGCAACCACAATAACACATATGAAAAACACCACCTTTGAACTAATGTCTTCAACACCTGATGATGTATCTTTGTTTATCACTCTTCACATTCATAAATACAACTTTATCACCACATTAACAACATGACCAGATGGTCATACACATAGTCCACACTCTTCAACTCTTTGCTCACATTCAATCTTAAAACCTACAAGATCACTATTATGACATCATAAATATGAATTACAGATCATAAAAACCATCATAAAACTGATGTACCATTAAACCCATGCATTATTCATACACATCCTTCACTTTGCCTTCACTCACCATACACACACTCTCAAAGAGCCTCTTGAGTATACTCACTCATTTTGTCTCTTCTAGGCTTATTACGTCCAATGACCTATGTTATCAAATTAATCACCTTCATGAGATAATAATATATAATCATATTTCATCTCTTTTAGTATTCATTGAATTTTACCTTCTCTTTTAAAGGTTTTCTCCTTCATTCGACTCCCCATTCGCACAACCAACACAAACAAGCCAATTAGGACTTGTACTTATACCACTCTCTTTATATAACCCATATTAGTTAGATAAGATGATTAACACACTTTTTACACATTTTAAATATTTCATCATACACATTACATGTAATAAACATACATTCCATAGGTTGGTTATTACTTAATTAGCCCCAAACCACCTTTACTTCCTTGTGAGACCTAAAATAATTAGACCTTAATACTCAAACATTACATATGAGACTACTTACACTATATTTAGCTTCTTAAAAAAAAAAAAACATATTAAAATATCCTCCAATATACCCTTTCAAACTCCCTCATGGGTCTACACACTTGGATCATCAACTTGACACTTGGGCCTACCAATTAGGTCTCCTCACTCCTTCAGGTCTTTATATAGAAAACACAGTCTCAAAATTATAAAGGAAATTCACAAATAAATAACATAACCAAATGATAAAAAAATATGGATATAAATTTCAATACCTCTAAAAAATTTCCATGTGCCTTAGGCACTCCAACATAGACCAACATGCCTAAACTTATCTCACTCAAGATTTCCACTCAAATTAGTCATACACAGTCAAAATATAGTCAATCTATTATGAATCTCCACATCTTATCAAGGGAGAAATATTCCAATAAAATAATTCACATAATTATTCTATACTTTTAAAATATCTCCATATTCATTGGACTCATCAATTTTGCTCAAAACACCTTCAAATCACTCCTACAACATGGTCACTCAAACTGCCATTGTATTCAATGAACATAAACTTATTAAGCAATGTTCATGCTTAAATTTAAACTTAACACACCTCCAAAAACCAAAATGTTAATCCTAATATATTCTAAAACACTATCCAATATCCAATTCATTAAGATATATTGAATCAACATCAAAATAATATCAAATAAACCTCTCAAGTCACTTATAGAATAAAGATGAACATAGTCAAATTTAAATCAAAACATAATTGACTATACATAACTAAATATATTAAAATAAATATTTTCATATGAACTTTATAGTCCTCTATAAGTTTAATTTCTATTGTATAGATAAATTTTGCATAGATTAAAAGATATAGCTAAAATACAGAGCATTGGTTTTTTCTTTGCAAATTCAAATATTAAATGATCAAAATTAAACCTCAAACATTATGAGTGCATCTCATGTCCTCAATAATAAAATAAGACACAAAATATATCTTTTCTAAACTTTAAAAATGCTAGATAACTGTCACTTTGACCTTTTAAATATAATATACACCTTTGATATCTATCTATATGATCACCTGCTCACCATTGATACTTGGAAGAAGCTCAATCTTTTACTCTGCACAATGTTAAACATTGAACACTTGGTACCATCTCACTAATTATTAAATTATTGGATAAATTGTATCCATTAATGTTACTCAAACTTTAACTTATGGAAAAATGACTATGCGAGCCTTGCTTATCTACTTGGAAGGTCAACTTTGTACCTCCATATCTTTTGCTTTTCTCAAGTGCATGTTCTAAAATTTGGATCATGTTATATCATCACATAGGAGAATAAAACCATATATATATATATATATATATATATATATATATATATATATATATATATATATATATATGATATTGTAATCCTCACACATGTGAGATATAACTACATTAATATTACTCCTCAAATTTATTTGTCAAAGAGCCAATAATGTCAGGAATTACCTAGAAAGCCAACTTTGCACATGCAATCTTTTGACGTGCTTCAGTGCATGATATGTAATTTAGCAAAACTAAATTAGGAAAAAAAAAACAAAACCATATGATCAACTTCTCCTAAATTTCCACATGTGTAAGATATGCTACTATAAAAATGCCTACTCAATATTTCTTATTATATTACAAATTTAGTTGTATGAGAAAACACTATCAAACTGCCTAGGAGCCTAACTTTGCACATGCATATACTTTGACATGATTTATTGCATGATATAAAATTTAGTTCAAATAAACTAGTGACTAATTTGATCATAACATATGACCAACTCTTCTAACTCATTTACATGTGGTAATGGTGACATTAACAAACTGCCTACTTAGAATATATGCCACTAGACCCACAATGTCTAAATGAAAACAATGGAATATCAAATGAATTAAACTTATAAAAACAAGCACTAAATTCATATAAAATATCTTAAGGACATATTTTAAATCCTCAAATTATGATACTCATCCTTGAACATATCTAATCATACCAAAACTAAAGAACCATGCAAGAACACTAAGGCTCATTAAAGCACAATTTGTCATTATCATGCTAGCACACATGACACCTAATAAATATCCTTGGTCACCTTGGATACATCTTTGATAAACCTCCAACAATATCCTCCCTTGTCATTTATGTCAAACATAAATACATTGTTTATTCTTAGACTCTATCTCTCTTCAGGTTCTTTCTCTCCCTTTGACACAATGATAAAAATATCAAGGACCAATAATAAGAAGAGGCCATCTCTGAGATATGATACAAACTCCCCTTATCATTTATAAAACCTCTTCTCACCTTTAGCTTCTCAAACATTCTCCATGACTACACTCTTCTTATCATACAAAGCTTCTATGAGGACAAAATTTTCATAAATAATGAAAATTATATGAAATTACCTTAAAAACATTAAGAGGGACTCCCCCTAAGTCACCTGAGCTTATACACCTTTTATTTTAGCATATTTAGACCATTTCTAATAATTTTAAATAAATACAATTGCCTCTATACCTTCTCCCTTAGATACAACTACATAATCCTCTTATCCTAGGACCTAACCAATTTTAAATCTCCCCCTTTGTTTATGCATGAGGATTCAATACAATGTAAAATCACCTAACTTGGTTTGATCAAATTATCATCTCAACCTAATTGAGTTAACATCTATAGTAATATCACCTTAACTTCAACATGACTAAAACATCTCACATATGCTCCCCCTTGCATCATGCATAGTTCCTCAAGCCACTCAAGATATTTGAGTTAGCTCCACCTAACTCCATGGCATACACAACTTGTCATTTATAGAAATCAGAGACCTTCTTCATGATATAAAAGATAAGATAACACATTTTTACTCATCCTCCAATCAATCTTGTGTTTAGCTTTTCAACATTTGATCAATCAATTTAAGCAATATAAATTGACAAGTTATTACCTTCAAGATCAAAAACCCTAAACACACCTTGAGCACACATGAATGAGATAAACATACCTTTCTAATCAATTAAAAATCTTGATACTTCATCTTCCTTGATAAGAGACCTGTAAACTTATATTCCCTATTTCATAAACCATGCACACACAACTTCATCATATAAAAATTTAAACTTCTTGGACCCATGATACCTTTATGAATTTATTTGTTATGCAACACATTCAAGTCTCAACCATCATCGCCCATGTTTCCTTTTTCTAAAAAGTGTCTCCTTGAATCTTCGAAAGAGACACCCTTTTCAACATAGTGAGACTAAAATTTCCAAAGCTCTAGAGACTCCCATATCTCTATACCTCATTCTAACTTGTAGTCCAACTTGACTTTGAAAGGATTCTGAAATTCATTATTTTATTTATATTTTTTAGTAAAATCAAACAACATAAAATCATGTCTTCCCTTCATGTCTATCATGAAAAATAAACCATCTTTGGTCTCAACCTAATCTCTCCTAACAAACTTAGGTTTACAAACCCATGTGTGACCTCTTTATTACACGCTAGTTGCTCCATAAACCTTGTCTTGCTTTGATAACTCATTCATCATGTTATTATAGTATCTCTCAATGTGACCAACATGATGAAATTTAAAAAAAACAAGATCATTCATACCTTTTGGTTGATGATTATTGTGATCTTACATTACTATTGGGATAGAAGACAAATTTTGTATATTTTTCATATTTGATTCCTTCTTTATTGTAGTAAGTATTCCACCTTGATCTTGATTATCCTCTATAGTCTTTGGCCTTAATACCATTGAATGAGTTTTAGGATCATGTTTATTCTTGTCAAGACTTGAGTGTATCTTCAAACTATTATTATATAATTTGGCAATATGTCCTACTTTATTACAACTGTAGAAAATAATATCATTCAACACACCTCTTGATTGATCTAAGTTATGACTTCTCCATGACCATTTTTTACTTCTTCTAAGGATCCATTAATGTTCATACTTGACTAACTTCCTTATATATTTCTTACCTCTATGACCATACTTACTACATATATAATAATGGACATGGAATAAAATAGCATACCTTGAAGCATTTGGCTATCTAATAGGCCTTCTTTCATTACTTTCAAATATTTCAATATTTTTGACATACTAGTCTTCTCATGCTTCTTTTCTAGCTTATCCAACTTGACTACAACTAGCTCATGCTCATTCTTCAATGACTCCATCTCAATATTTATCAGAGTGTACTCATATTCTCTTTCTTTTAGGTTTTCATTTTTAGTCCTTAACTGACCCTCAAGAATACCGATCTTATTTTCACTATGTCTTTATTGTCCATGTCTTTCAATCTATTTCCTTACACTTTAATAGAATTTATTTGTTCTTGATACTTCTTCTCATCTCTCTCAGACTTGACTAACAAAATTCAATCAAGAGAACTAACTTGTTCTTTAAGACCTTTGATCATATTCCTCAATTCGTGATTCCTCTTCTTTTATTCCTTTAGTTCACCAAGTGCACTCATGAACTCAGCTTCTAGATCATCCTCTTCTTCCTCAATATCATATTTTCTAATGCTATGGTAAGTTTCTTTATCAAACATGATGTCCTTTTGTTTTGAATAATGTTCCTCTTTTGAACTCAAACTTATCTTGGTATCTTCTAGCTAAACCTTGATATTATTGATGACTTTCTCTTCCTATTTGGAATCTTTATTCAAATTAGATATCCACTATTCAAGTTCCTTGATCACAACCTTCCAATATTGATTCTCTTTTTTTAACTATTTATCCATGTTTGTACCTACCTAGGATCTCCTTCAAGTTTTTAAGCTTCTTCCAAAGGAGCAATTTTGATACCTAATGTTAGAGGTATAGTCACTGAGAGGGGTAGTGAATCAATGAGCCTAGATAATACAACTTCAATTTCAATCCTTCCAAAATCTTAATCAATTACCATAATAATTCATGAATAATACATAATTCATATAAATGAATAAGAGAGACAATGCAAGATCAAGCACATAACACATGACATATGTGGGAAACCCGATTGGGGGGAACCCACTAGAACCTGCAACTAAACCACTACACTATAATATCAAGAACCAATTTAGACCATATACAATTGATAAAATAAATAACATCCCTTATTTAGTGATACTACAATCCCACAAGATGCTACTACACTTGTCTAGCTGAGCAACCACAACAACTATAATTTCAACAAGTTTCACATTGCAAGGAGGAAATAACCACCTTAGATGTTGAGAAATGACAATAACACCTATGAGAAACTCCACCTTTGAAATGATGTATTTAACACCTAATGATAGAACTCTGACTATCACTCTTCTTCTTCATAATAAAAACTCTATCACCACATTAACAACATGACCATATGGTCATACACATAGTCCACACTCTTTAACTCTTCACTCACACTCCATCTTCAAACCTACAAGAGTGATATTATGACATAAAAAATATGACATAAATATCATACACACTAGCATAATCCTACTATACCATTCAACTCATCCATTGGGAACACACATCCTTCACTTTTCCTTCACTTACCATATACACTCTCAAATATCCTCTTAAGCATACTCACTGATTCTTCCTCTTCTAAGCTTATTAGGTCCAATGACATATGTGATAAAATTAATCACCCTGATTAGAAAATAATGTATCATCTTCTTTTCTCTCTTATATTCCTCACTAACTTGTAACTTCTATTTCAAGGGTTCTCTCCTTCGCTTGACTCCCCATTCACACAATTGGCACAAATAAGCCAATTAGGCCGTATACTGATACATCTCTCTTGGTATAACCCATCTTGGTTAAAAAAAAATTATTACCATACCCATTCCACCTTTTAAATATTACCTCATAAACGTTACATATAATAACCATACATTCCATAGGTTTTCTATTACCCCATTATCCCCAAACCACCTTTAGGTCTTAGTGAGACCTAAAATAATCAGACCTTCACACTCACATGTTACTTGTGACACTACTTGTACCATATTAAACTTATACCAACACATAAAACATATGTAACCATCCTCAAATAAACCCTTTCTCACTCCCACATTGGTCCCCACCACTTGGAACATCAACTCAACACTTGGACCTACCAATTAGGTCTCCTCGCTCCTTCAAGTCTTTATATTAAAAACATAGTTTCAAAATTTTGAAGAAAAAAAAAATAACTCACATAACCACATGAAAAATCATATGGATATAATTTTCAATACCTATTCCACATCTCCATGTGACTTAGACACTCCAACATAGACAAACACACCTCAAACTATCTCACTGAAGATGATCACTCAAACTGGTCATACACAGTCAAAATATAATAAATATATTATGACTCTTCACATGTGATCAAAGGAAAAATATTATAATAAAATCCTTCACATAAGTATCTTGGACTTATACTATATCTCCATATTCATTGGACTCATCAATTATGCTCAGAACACCTTCAAATCACTCCTAAAACATGGTCACTCAAACTGCTAGTGTATTCAATGAACATAGACAGCTTCTTAAGCAATGCTCATACTTAAGATAGATTTATAACACTTATAAAAAAAAACATATATCATCTTCATGGGTTATGAAACACTCTCTAATAACCAATTCATCAATAGATATTGAAACAACACTAAAATAAGCTCAAATCTTGGGTCAGTTATATAATAATCATGAACACATAGTCAACTTTGAATCACAATATATTTAACTATACACTCTAAAATATATTAAAATAAATATTTTCATATATGTCTTGTACTCATATACAATTTTTATTTTTACTACATGGATAAATTTTGCATATATCGAAAGATATAGACAAAATATAGAGCACTAGTTTTTCCTTCATAAATTTAAATATTCAAAAACAAATGGTCACAATTAAACCTCAAACATTATGTTTGCATCTCATGTCATCTATACTCAAAATAAACATGCAACATAAATATTGTATAAACTTTATCAATGATAAACAATTGTTACTTTTACCTCTTGACTTTAATGTGCACCATTGATCTCTATCTTTACGATCACCCACTCATCATTGATCCTTGGAAGAAGCTCGATCTTTAACTCTGAGCAACATTAAAATTTGAACACTTGGAACCATATATATGCTTCCTAAATTATTATATCAATGCACTCCATCCATGTTTCTAAAACATTAATATGTGCAAAAATGACTAAGTATGGGAAGCTTGCTTATATGCCTGGAAGGTCAACTTTGCACCTCCATATCATTTACTTCACTCCAGCACATGTTATAAAATTTGGATCATATTATCTCCTTGCATAGTAAAATCCAATAATGTTTCAATATTATCATGTAACCCTCACACGTTTTATATATAATTACATTAAAATTTCTCCTTAGATTTATCTATCATAGAGCAAATAATATCAAGAATTTCCTAGAAGGATAACTTTGCGCATGCATATCTTTTGACATGCTTAGGTACATGATATAAAATTTAGTGGAAAAAAAATAGGAAAAAAAATTAATAATAATATGATCAAATTATCTTAAAATTTCCACACGTGATATATGCCACCATCAAAATTCCCACTTAGTTTTTCTTGCTGTATTGCAAATTTGGCTAAGTATGGGAAAACACTGTCAAACTGCCTATGAGCCAAAATTTTCACATGCATATATTTTTACACACAAATTCACATGATATAAAATTTATAATAAATAGAATAGGTAAAAATTTGATAAAAATCATATGACCAACTCCCCTAAATCATTTACACATGACAATGGTGATGTTAGTAAATTGCCTACTAAGATTATCTGCCACTAAACCTAATATGTCTAAATGAAAAAAATGGACTACCAGATGAATTCCAATTATTAACATAAGAAATAAATGAATATAAAACATATTAGCTACCTATTTCACATCCTCAAATTACCATACTCATCCATAAACATCTCTAATCATGCCAAAACTGAAGAACCATACAAGAACACTAAGGCTCATTGAAACACACTTTGTTAGTGCCATTATAGCACACATGACACCTCATCAACATCCTTTATCACCTTGGAGACATAATTTACAAACCTAAAACACAAGTTAAATTTCTCTTTTTTACATTCTTTATTGTACTTTTTCTTGAACACCCATTTACTTCCAATAGTTTTTCTACCAAAATGCACTTTCACCAAGTCCCATATTTGATTTTTATCGAAAGAATCCATTTTTTCCTCCATGGAATTTATCCAATACTTATTTTAATTTTATTAGAGTGCCTCCTTCATAATATTAGGTATTAATTTGTAACTAAAAAATGATATAAAAATGCACAATGTCAATTATATGGACTATACATTTTTGGAATTTTTTAGTTTGATCTAATCTTATTAAGACTATATTTTGATACTCTTCATATTTTAGTTCATCGTCATCTATTTTTTTTAATAATACTCACATAAATCCTTTTTCTACTTCATCTTATTCAATTATTTCATATTTATAGAAATATTATCTAACTTCTAATTTAACATGGAACCCTTTAACTTCTCTAAATATTACATTACAATAAAAAATAGTCTTCTTTGTTTCTAGGTTCCAAAGTTAATATCCTTTTAAACTAGTACTATACCTAATAAATATAAACTTAGCTCAATTATATTCTATATTAGTTATTTTTTCTTAATAATATGCATATACACATCAAAACCAATTACCAAATATGTTTGATAGGTTTTCTCGCCATTGTATTAATTTATGGTTTTTTTCAATAAGGTTGATGTCTAAAATCTATTGATCAAGTAACAAGAAATCGTGATTTACTCCTATAACTTGTTTTTTATGCCTACACCACTAAGCATAATTACATATTTATTCATCATAGTCCTATTCAAGCTTTTAAAAATCCATTCTATTGTGGTGTGTATGGATTCATACTGTTCCTTTATATTCCATAGTTATTATATAATTTATCAAATCCATTGGATAAATATTCTCCATCCTTATGACTTCTCAAAACCTTAATCTTCTTTTCTTTCTAATTTTCAACTAGATACATAAACTCATTAAACTTATTTAAAAAATCATATTTGTGCTGGATATAATAAATCCAATTTTTTATATATTTATTATTTACAAAAGAAAAATAATATAATAAATTTACTAATAATCAAAATTTCATGGGTACAAGCATATATGTATGTATTAACAAAAAAATGACATATACTCTAATCAATTTGCTAGGAAAATTTTCTTGAGTCTAGTTCACATATACACTATGTTAAAAAAATATTTAAATATAAATGGTAATAAAAAATTACCTTAATCATACCCTTATTTTTTATCAATTGAATGCATATCTCTCTAATATGACACATCCTTTGATGCAAAAGCACTGTATTATTGACAAGTAGTGTAGGACTTTGATTCAATTAATTTTTGAGTTGAGGAGCAATTGAGCTATTAAAACAAAAACTCATATCTATTGATTTAATCTTGAACAATGCTATAGCCTAAAATCTTATTTCCAACACCTATTTTATCATTTTTTGATTAATTAAACTCTATAAGGATAAAATTAATGAAAAATCATATTGCTTAAGATATACAATAAATAAATAAATCTTAGTCTAATTATAAGATTATGGTACCTTGGTATTTCTATATAACACTATAAAAAAGAAATACTTATCTTTTTTTTAGTTTTATACATGTCTATGATAGGTTAAAATCATAAAAAATGTGGAATGGGACTTTGAATTTTTAGATCTGGAAACAAAGAGTCTATAAATTCTTAGATAAATATGTACTTTATAAACACCTACATAGTGTGTAACTATCAACTAGGGTATGGAAATATCATATGTGTGTACATCAGTCCATGATAGTTCAAATTCATGAACTTTCATATGTTAAGGGTTTGTGTGTATGCAAATGTATTTGGTTCTACAATAATAACTTTCTTATCTTTCTCCTTTCTTCAAACCCTAGGTGTGAAATATATGACCAATGTAAAATATGGAAAACATGTTAAAAATAAGGGTTGAGATGACATCATAAACCTCTTATGGCCAAGAAAAACCTACATACCTAATAATCAAAATCGGGATGTCAAACCAAAAATAGTTATCAAACCTAATTGAGTGTGTGCAATCTTGTGTAATACTAACATGTGTGTTATCATATGTGTATACACTTGATATTTTTAAATTTATCACATTATTAAAAATTTATCTCAAAGAGTATTTTTGAGGAATCAATATCCCTGAGTTCACATCTTAAAGGGTACACAAGGAATGTGGTGGGAGTATCTCATGGTAATTTTCAGTATATGTTTACACACTAATTAGTCATACCTTTGTTACTATCTTGTTTAATACGTAGGAGTGTCTTTTCATCTTACCTCTATGTCCACTTTCCATTTATATTTTATAGCTTTCCTATATCTTATGATAATAGCCAGGTCAATAGAAAATGTTTTATACTTGTCTTCCTTATATTTTATCAACTTGGCCACTACAATTATGAGTTTATATTTTATCATCTATACTATATTGGCCAAGCTAATAAAATACTATCATTCAACATATTTTAATTATATCAGCTTTGATGATACCAAAAAATTAGATTTCAAGGTATTTTTGAGTATTATATCCATATATACGGGTTCTATTTCATTCTTAAATAGATATAACACATTCATCTACTCTATTTTTCTCACATTTTTTTTTCTAAGTAATAACTAGAGGAGTCCTAGGATTTGAGTCTTAAATGGAGGTCTAGTATTTTTGATCTTTGAAGCTTGATATGAGAACTCAAACCAAGGAGGTACACCAAGTATTTTATGTCCCAAACTAAGGATACATAGGTCTTAATCTTTCCATTTGAAGTATTCTACCTACACCATTTATTTCTAATTGCCACTTACATTAAAAGGGGAGATTGAAGCGTTAGAGGGTTCACCCAAAGGTAAGTATATATGTCCCTAATCTCTTTCATTTTATTAATAATAAAATTATATATTGCTTGTTTATTTTTATTGTGAATGTATGTGTTCATCTTTTTTATTATCTTCCCATACTAAATAATTTGGTATATATTTTGGGTTGCTTAGGCTTTCCATTATCACCTTAATTCATATATATTTCCCATTTGTTGACCATCACACCTCTCAAATTATTATTAATTTATTAATTTTAGATATATTATATTAGGTTAAAAAATTTCATTATTTTCCTTTATGTGGTATCCTTAATACACCCATTTACAATCATTTTTACAATCACTTATCTATATTGAGCCCTGGTGAGAATTATACCCCATGTCATAGGATTAGGCTTTGAAACATTTTACTTTTGTAATTATAGTCTATAATAATATATTATAAGTATAATATATTTCTTTTCCTTACTTCCTTGTCCAATTATATGCATAATCTATTTTTATGACCTCATTTGAGCCCTTTTCTATTAAGAGAAAGAAGGTAGTTATAGGTAATCATAACCCATTCATATAATATGTATGGATTTCAACTCTTGATAACCTATGATTTGAAATTTAATGGGTATTTATACTTATATTAAGGCTTGTTGCATTAAGGGGTTAAGTTTTGAAAACTTTAGGATAGTTACTCTCAATGTGCAATGTTATTTCTAATGATAGATAGATAATTTATAGAAATAAAAAAACTTAGGCTTGATATGATTATATAATTTAATCTTTCGGTAATTTACTATAAAATGAAATGCAACACATATGGGATGACAAATATTAAAAAATTAAATTTGGATAAATAGATATTAAAGGGTGTGTGGACATGTCTAACCTAAGTGTATAGGTCTATGATGGTAGAATTATTTTAGGAAGTAAAAACATGTCCAAATAAAAGGAATATTGATATGATATCATGAGATAATATAATAATTATATTTATTTTTTAAATTAGATACTACATAAATATTATAAAATATTGAAAAAATTTATGAAAATTCAATCCTATATAAGGATGAATGGCCAAGGAATAATGTGAACAAGAGTCATGTACTTGAATGAATGGATGATGAAATTCAAGCCTATTATTTTAAATTTCATGGGTATTTATAATTATATTATGGTTTTCTCCATTAATGGGTTAAGTTTTGAAAACTTTAGGATAGTTAATCTCAATGTGCAAAGTGATTTATAATGATAGATAATTTCTAGATATCAAATGAATTAGGCTTGATATAATTATATAGTTGACTCTTTGGGTAACTTACTATAAAATAAAATGCAACACATATGGGATGAAAAATATGAAAAAATTAAATTTGGAGAAATATCTATTAAAGGGTGTGTAGACATGTCTAGCCTAATTGTATAGGTCCATGATGGTAGAATTGTTTGAGGAATTACAAACATGTCCAAAGAAAAGGAATATTTATATGAGATTAGGAGAAAATATAAAAATTATATTTAGTTATTAAAGTAGATACTATGGAGATATTATATAATAGTAACAAATTTTATGGAAATTCAAGCCTATATAAGGATGAATGGCTAAGGAATAATGTGAAAAAGAGTCATGTACTTATGCATAAGTTAAATATATTTTAGATTGGTGATATTACACATTATCAATAATATAATACCAAATATGAGCTTAGACATCTACACACTCTTATTATAATAATGTAATTACTATAGTAAAATGATATAAGGTGATACCTATGGATAAACATTATAGGTGTGCTCAAGTAGGTACTAGGTGTTGCATATTTCTCAATAAAAACTTTTAATTAAAAAAGCAAAAATCATTTTTCAATTATTATATGAATATGAAAGTGAAAACATTGAACATATGTGAAATGAAATATCAAGGAAAAAAATACACCTATGTGTATGCAAACCAAAATGTCTTCTTGATACTTGTCTTCTGGATACAAATGGAGAATGAGGTAATCATGCCCATTGGAGTTGTTAGTGCTAAAACCATGGGATGGTATGAATATTCCCCAACTCTCATTGAAAATTTGGTAAATTCCTATCACTTGACTCACATAAAAATTTATCCCCACATAACTCACTATATTATGGTTATGGACTCCATTATGAGTTTCAATAAATATAAGAAATACATGAGAATATGTGTAAAGATTCTAAATCATCCACTATAAAAGTATTATATCATTTGATCTAAGTAATGCCTAAGTGATGCCTTAGTAACACTTGAATATATATTTTTTATAATCTATTATATATGCCTTACATATGTTTCTAATCCAATAACCTATGTAATTTGAGTCTAATAAATTATTCCAAAGTATCATAATATTTACGAAATTATAAACCTATTCCTTATTTATTCCCTAAATATGATGATCTAGATAATTTGAGCCATATAATATATGAAATAATTTTATATAATTCATGAAATTCCATTCGTAATCCTAAAAATAATGACATACTACTTCCATATTCCCCCAAATTTGTACCAAATATGTCATAATATGACTAAAACCTATAGAATTAGATGTAACCTTGTGCCACTAAGAATTAATATGTTATTAAAAACTAAATTATAGGACTGTGAAATATCTATTTATAAGATAAGCCATAGTGTAAGATCCCCTTTTGAGGTGAGGGATGTAACATGTGAATTACTCATCTAAAAAGAGTGTTATACATCACATCATATATGAAAAGATAAAAATAATGAAAATAATTAATTAAAATGTGGAGAATATGTCATCATAGTAATAATAAATGATTTTAATATATATGAAACATGCATCTAGAGGTAGAAAGTGTCATTTCAAGATAAATATAGAAATGAGAAGTTAGTGAATAGTGAACTTAGAAATGAAAATCTATGAAATAAGTAATAAATATGTGGAAGGTGCATGATATGTATCATGGCACCATATAAAATAATAATATTTCATGGTATGGATCTCAACACAAAAAGTTTAGCAAATACACACACACACACCCACACAAAACAAAGAAACACCCAATGTCATGGACACAATGCACATAATAAAGCAAACACAATAACACTCGATGCCATAAAAAGAAAAAGCCACACATAATGGATACTAAAATATCACATAGAAATATACTCAAACATAATTAAAAGTCAAATTAAACATAGAATTATAGTAAAAAATAATGCATAATCAAATGTCACATATAATTAGAGTCAAAAAAATACAAGAGAAAGAGTCACACAATGTAATAAACAATTAATTTTATTGAGGGGGGAAAGGAACACATTGATTTTTAGGGGTACATCTTTAGGCTTCATTTACACATCCTTTTGATGAAGTGATCAAGAAAATAATGAAATTAATTATGCTCAATGGAAGCTATAGAACTATGTGTTATCTCCAGGACCAGGAGAGGAAGCTAGAAATTATATCATCAAATCAACATTATACACAACAAAAAACTATTATTATGTCTGGTTATATTTACAAGAAAGATAAATATTATAAATATTTCATGGATAGTTATGATATCCAGCTAACATGTGAACAAAATATTTATATAAAAACATAAAACTAATAAAATAAGTGAATAAATAAACTAAACATAATCATGGATAATAAATGACCCAAAAAACTCGCTCTTGATCCAAAGGGGTATGGAAGATGTAAGAATTAGAAAAATGGATTTTAATTCATAAAAGTTTCTACCACACCTATAATTAACATGTTTTACATCCTAGTACTAACCAAAACTTATGTTGTTTCTTACAAAATCCCACTTTGTGAGTTATGACATAAATGTTTATGAACATGATTAACACATATTCATCCCTAATGATCATTATATCATACTATAATATAACATGATTAAGCCATGTTCAACCACATTGATCCACATAAGGTCTCACACAAAAAATCATCCAAGTGACTATCCAGTACTATGTATGTCACATCTCCCTAATGTCCAACAAACATTGATGACCTTTTCTTAACACTGAAGATTATATCAACCCCTATCAAATCATAAAATTGTCAATGACCCGTTGAAGTCCATGAAATATCTTCCCAATATCAAATGAGAGGTGAGAATCCCTTTCAATAAAAATCCAAATCAAAACTATTATGTATTCTCCTCATAATAAATATCAAGGAAGTGAAGAAAACCAAAACTAAAACTAAAATAAGGAAACTATTTCTACAAAATTTTCCATTAAAGTATTTAACCCAAAGTTTGAGCGAATAGCTAACTAGAGAAGGGGAATAGTCCTATAGCCTCCAATGGATCTTCCAACCTACAATGTGACACTTAGATTTTGAAAATCACAAGGATCCTAATGGACCTATAAAGGATGTTATGTTCACCAACAACACAAAAATGAAAGTACATTATGAAAATTATATTTTGAAGTGTTTGTTTCTACCAAAAATGCACCTTTTATACATCATTTTCAATACATTTATTGAAAAACTCATAAGGAGAAGTTTCAAATCATAAAATAAGCCATTATATTATGTCTATAACATCTAAAAGGGTATACATTGGTTAGTTACATGAACACATTCATACAAACCAATGACTAACCATAAAAGGTACAACCAGTGTTGTAACTGTTACATGACTTACACCCTTATGTTATCATGTTGAAATAGAATACTCTTAAAATATTTCAAGTGACTTGAAAAATAAGTAAACAAAAAAAATAATTGTTAAAGGGTTTTGAAATTGTAACCTCTTTCTTACATGTATATTTATAAAACTTTGTTTACCACCTCCAATATAATAAATTTGGATATTATTTTCCAACATAATTTATTTAAACTATATTTTTTCGATTTTTACCAAAAAATAAAAAAAAAATATGCATATAAAAAAATATAGCCCTAGATATTTAATTTCATTCGTATGATATACTTGGAAATTTTTTAAAGGGCCTAATTGAGCAATGAAAATTAATGTAAATAAATAAAAACTAAATTATAGGCTTATTATTTCCATTTTATGATAAACTTATTATACCATACTATGAGAAATACCACCAATGCCATAATATTAATGCTTCTTCATGATGATATTTTTGGAGAGTTATCATTGATTTCATGGTCATGTCATATAGGTGTCATTTTGAGTGGGTTAAGATTCTTGATAGTCTATGTGATAATGAAAAAGTGTGCAATGTGCTTGTTTTAAGTATGCTTGAAGGAGGCTTGGTTGATCTCTAGTGTTAACATGGATAGAGATATTTAGGGATGAGTATGGAGTATTGAAAATATGAAATGGGTCATATAAGAGTTTTTATATACTCTGAATGCTTGTATGAATGAGTATAATTCATCAAATTCGTCATTGTTCTCATCTAGGCACTTCAGGTCTAGTTGGAGAAATTTTGAGTAGATAATTTGATGACATCACCATTACCATGTTTGATTGAGTCAAGGGGATTTGGTCATATGGTTATGATAAAAATAGACCCTATTTGTTATGAACCATATCTTAATTCATGCATCAAATCAATATCAAATATATGAGGGTGTAAAGTTGGCTTCCTAATTAAAATTCATTGTTTTCCAATAGCCAAAAATTTAGTTGACCAGAAAAGAGCCAAGTAAGCATGTTGATAAGGTCATAATTCACATGGGTGGAGGTGTCAAGACAAAATTATCATATGGGTTTTTTAATTTTTGTGCCTATTTTATTTTCACTAATTTTTAGATCATGGAATGTAGTGCATCAAAAGATATGCATATGCAAAATTGGGATCCCAAGTAGTTTGATTATGTTTTATCTTGCATGTGTGAAAGTTTAAAGAGAAATTGATCATATGGGTTTTTTTAATTTTGAGCATATTTGATTTAAATTAAATTTTAGATAATTCATTTAAGCATGGAAAAATTTATGCATGCTAAATGTTATCCTCTCAGTCAAGTTTTGACATAGTTGGCTATGTGATAGAAGATTTTGATAAGTATTTTTAATGGTGTTATATCTCACACAAACAAAAATTTTAGGATAATTATGTCACATGGTTAGATTCTCCTATGTAAGGAGATCATCTGGTCCAAATTATAGATCATGCATTGAAACATAAATGAAAATTTTAAGGCTAAAAAATGGTTACTTAGGCATATTGAAAGGGTCGTCATACTTCATCCTTTTTTCACATGTTAGAGTTTGAGCAAGATTGATGGTGCACATTGCTCTAAGGAGTCAAGAAGTATCAAGATGAGGATATGATTATTATGTTTAAAAAATAATAAAAGGTATAGGATAAGGATCCAATTGTGAGTGGGTGTTCATATAATTTGATTAAATGGTGAGCATTGATCGCTAAAGACCTGGTTAATCCCTAGAGATTGATGGAGCATGTTGAGTCAACATTTCAAGATTGTATGAGATGAGGTAAAATTTAATAAGGTTTAACATCTAGAATTAGTGGACTATATGTTAAATATCAAATAAAAATGATTGTGTGTATTTAATTTGAGCTAAAAGGACATGAGATTAGATCATTGTGTTCGAAGGTTAACTATGACCATTTAAATTCAAATATTTGAATTTAATATAGGGAAAAACTAGACCTCTATATTATATACATATCTTTTGATAGAAGTCAAATTTTCTATTATTGTAAAAATCAAAGATGAAGAGGACTCCATGTTACATCTAATGAACCTAATTAAAGATTTAGAAGTGTTTACAGTCAAAGATATTAAAGTTTCAAGTTGATTGTGTGTTCATGTTTATTTTGCAAGTGACCCGAGAAGAATATTTGATCTTGTGTTGATCTCTCATTGTGAATCAGCTATTAAGGTGTGTTATATAGTCTATGAGGATGCTCTGTGTGGATTTTGGAGGTGTGATCAATCTATCTTGACAATGAACAATTCTTAAGAATTTTATTATATGTTTAGTAACGGTGTTTTTATGTATAAGTTCTATATTTGAGTTATTTGAGCATACACAAGGGTGAGTTAAGATGACTATGATAATTTGAGGATGTCAAAGGGGACATTAGGAGTGGACTTATGCTTTTTTAAGTGGTTATGTGTTATTATTTTGTTTGATGAAGTGATAAAGGATGGAATGGATTAACAGGAGACCTATAAGGGCTACAAGCACCTTATTAAAAGGTGTAATTCCTTAAGGGTGACCCATATATGCTATGGATGACCTAAGAAAATTTTATGGAGTTTTATCTTCATTTGAGATATGCATTAAGGGCTAAGGCATGCCTAATGGCTGACCAAGATAATGATTATCAAGATTTCTCTATATATAGTGAAATCAAAGATGGTAGTTTCTATCATTTGTGTGAGAGAGAGGAATGTGTGTTTGATTTGTGGATAAAAAGAGGATTAGAGTGTCTTAAGGATGAGTTGAAGAGAATAATATATCAAGCACTATTTCTATGACTTGTAAGTCATAATTTTATTAGAAAAATAGTGATCTTGAAAATTGAGTGTGAGCAAAGGTGAAGAGTGATAAGTAGGGGTCCATAATTAGGTTTTAAAGACATAAATTCAAAGGTTTATGTGATCTATAGAGTAAAATACTCTACATTTTATTTTTATTTTCAGTTGTGCACTCCAAGTTTTATCCCTGCATGTTTTGGTTTCGAGGCAGTGAATTTTTTGATATAGAGCACGGGCACGAGTTTCATTTTTGCCTAAACTTTTGTCCAAGTATCAAAGTCACATGGAAGCTACCAAGTGTCATCAACCGAGACACATTTTATAATTTTTATAAGTTTCTTGAAATGTGCCATGTGTCCCATGGTAACTTAGTAGAGTGTGACAAGTGTTGGCATCCATGTTTCATGTTTCTTATGCATTTCAAAAGCTTAATTCAATAATCTTATCTCAGAGTCATGCAGAGGGTGCCAAGTGGCAACTGTAGAAGGTTTCAATATGATTTTCTAAAAGTAGTAGAAGCTACCATGTGTCCCTAACTAAAGCAAGCAAAAGCTGCCAAGTGTCAACATCTATAATTTCTTCATTTTGTTTCATTGTTGAGTAAAGACTATGGTGGGACCTAGGTTTTGTTTCTATAGATGAGTGGAAGCTACCAAGTGTCACCATCCATGTGAATCTAAAATGAGTCATGAATGTTTCTATAGTGTAGCTAAAGCTCAATGGAGACCACCACATGTCACCTTTCATAGCATTTTCAAAATCATCTAAAAGCTTTTATAGATGAGCAGAAGCTACCACGTGTCACTTATTAAATATCAGCGGAAAGTGCCACCTATCCCCATTCTCCTCTTAAAGCTAATTAGGTGAGAAGTGATATGGGTCCTATTCTCTATAAATTGTTAAAGTTTCAAAGTAGCAGACTGTGACATATGTCAAAGATAGAACACCCTGATACAAAGACATAGTAAAGAGTATAATTCACCACAAAGTGTCATGTGTTTCTTGTAAGTGCCGTAGAAGCTATCCAGTGTCATTTTTTGGTGCCTCTTGAATAATGAGATGGTTTCCAAGTGAGGCAAGCAGAAGCTACCAAGTGTCCTCACCTGTTCCATAGTGAAAAGTGTCACGTGTATCTAATTCAACCAATGAACTTGTAGGGAGACTAAATGTTTCAAATCTAGAAAATATCTTCTGTTAAACACTTCTAGTTAAGTTCCAATTTAGTTAGGCCATTGTGATTTGAACTTGTAGAGAGGCCAACATTAGATATCCAAAAGATATCTTTTGTTAAACACTTCTAGTTTAGTTAGAGTTTAGTTAGACTGTTGGGTTGGGAATGTGTAAGCAATCTAGAGCTAGTCTGATGTTATAAATATGGGTGCAGGGATGGATCAGAGGATCATCAAAAGATAGAGAGAATTTTCTATGAGATATTGTGATCAAGAAATTTTATAATTTCTTATTGTGGCCAGTAATATCATTTGCCTTTGTTCTATTTTATTGATTTAGAAAGTTTGTATAATTGTGCATGTATCTGTGCCTTTTATGTGACTAGAAAATTAAGAAGAAGACTGAGTTCTATTACTTTGTTGATATTTTCTATGTTACTACAAAAATAGTCTAAGTTGTGAGCCTTTGATTCTATTGTTTTCATCTTTTACATTGATCATGCATTGTTTTCTCTTTAATGTAATTGAATCCTAAATATAGTTTCATTGTGCTTAGTATTAAGGATTGAATTAAATTCAAGCACATGACCATAATTAGATTTTCTTTCATTGCACTGGTGTTTTTTATTCAATTTCTATCCTTTTTCCCATAATACTTTTGAGATAAAGAAGAGCTAGCTTCTTTAAAATCTGGAGGTCATTTCAAGTCACAAGTCCCACATTCTTGAAACTTCCCATTTTTGGTGTTGGAGACAATGCAATTCTAAGTATCAATAGTTTTTGGCATGCCCAGTGGGACAATCTTGAAGTTTCTTTCAAGACCGTATGAACTAGAGAGCTACGAGGAGTCAAAGTTATGGACCAATAACAAGATCTCAATCTGCTCTAAATCTAGGTATTCTTTTACCACCATTGATAACTAATCCAAGAAGAAGGGTCAATCAATTTATAGCAATACCAAGAGCAAACATGGGAGCCCCTATACCCCAAAAGAATTATGCAAGTTGGAACACTGGCAATCCTATGATTCTCCTAGTACCACTAGTCACTTGGGATCCTATTCCAATAAATATCATGAAAGCTCTACCAAAATTCAGTGGGAAAGATTTCAAAACACCTGAAGAACATCTACATGATGTGTCTGATGTTTGTGTAATACATGTGGTCACACAACAAAATGTAGCTATAAGATTGTTAGCTGTTTCTTTTAAAGGGAAGGCTCTGGAATGATATAGATATTTGACCCTAAATACAATATCTACATGGGATCAACTTGGAGATCTTTTCTTTGAAATATTTGAAGAAAAGGGTGATAAATCTTCCTTGTTGCAATAATTGATTACTATCAAACGGGCACCACAAGAAGTAATGGCTGACTTCAATTCAAGATTTCAAAAGACTTGGGAAAGAATTCCTACTACAGCAAGACCATTACTAGGTATGTCTATAGTATTTTATCTTAAAGATTTTAATTTAGATATATCAGTAATGATTCAGTCACTTAGAGGTTAGACTCTACCAGAAGCTTATGACTATGTAGTCAGAGTTGAAAATAATTTAATAGATGCTAGAAAGTTGCCCCCAAGGCCTCCCATGCCCATGTTTCTAGAGATTACCTTACCTTTGCCTCAAAAAACCCCTAGTCCTATGGCCCCACCTGTGTCTATGTATACATATCCTCAATAACCTACTAAATAACTTGTCCTTGCCTAGTCATCTGAGATGAATGATATCAAGAACATCTTAAGGAAATTTTCTAATGAGTTAATTAACCTTAAAAGATAGAAAAATCCTTATCCTATACCCCAATATCAAGGCTACCAAGGAAATATATTTTCACCACAGCCAAACTAGTATCAAGGTTTTCAAATGCAAACTAACCCTCAGCCAATGAACTAATTAGTTGCAGTCCCTACACCCTCACAAACTGTTCCCCCTAATCCAAACAAGGAGATTTTTTGACGGTAAAATAATTATGTAGATGGAACCAATGCTTGGTGTTTTCCTTTTAATAATGCTCATATGCCTAGATATTGTCCCATGTTTAATCTACAACAAAATATAGTAGATCAAAGAAGAATGGATGGACAATTTGCAACTACTTCTGACACTCAAGCCTACCAATCCTCTGGTATGCAAAATTTAGTCCTGATGGCTCAAATGCAAGGGATTTCCTTATAAAAAGAAGAAGAAATAGCACCTGAGCATGTTTTGTTTTCATGGTTTGAAGATGAAGAGTTAGTATTCTTGAATGAAGCTTCTACTTCCAAGAAGCCAGTGGTACAATTAGATTACTACACAAGATCAAAGAGAAGGATGATGGAACAACTTGAAGTCATAAATAATGAGACTATGGAGCCTCCTCCATTTCAAGGTCATCAAAACATAACTGCTACACAAGAAGTGCCTTAGCAAGTGTAGAACCAAGTAGTTCCTAGACAAGTTCAAGAAAAATCAAGGTACCCTTATTTTCGAAGAACACAAACATTAAGACCGATGAATGTGATGGATCAGCTAAAGAGGACCCCAACACATGTGTCAATATGGGACATATTAGCTATTCCTAATTAAAAGACACTATTACAAGAAGCTCTAAAAGGTTAAGTAGTGCCTAAACATACTGGTACCAAAGAAATACTTGTTGATAATGAAAAGCTCAAAGACACGGTTCCTTTGCAAACAATAACCCTTTTGAACAATGCACCAGAGGTAAGTAAATCCAAACCAAAGCCCTTCTATTTGACTTTGATAGTTGGAAAGAAATTGTTGCATAATGCAATGATAGACTCAGGGGTTAGTATTATAGTAATGACTAAGCAAATAGTAGATGCTTTAAAAATAAAGTATGAGCCACTTACTAGAGGCCACTTACTATAGGAGTTATGCAGCTGGATGGCAAATCTATGCAAACAATAGGGATAACTAAACAACTCCCATTGTAATTATATACATGTCCTAATATAATTGTCAATCAAGATGTGGTAGTCATAGATATACACCCTATATTTGGTTTATATTTATCCAGAGACTTCATAGCCAAGATAGGATGATATATGTCACTTGATTAGTCTCACCTCATCCTAAAAACCAAATATGGTTCAAAGATGAAAATACTATTTGAGCCACTATCTATGGATCACATCACCAATGAACCAACCTCAAAATTAGAGGTAGCTCATGCTATGATAAATAAGGAAGAAAGGATCTTTATTGAAGAGTTAGGTGACTGGACTGAACATGACCAAGAAGAGGAAAATAACTAGTTGTTAGATATGATGCAAAGTGACCCATATAGAAATTATGACTCCACTGGTCTAGGCACTTATGTCATATTTGATGAAGATCATGAAATCCAAAGTGTTTTTTAAGGGAAGAAATGCCAACTACTCAAGAATCTGAAAAGGATTCAGAATTTGGACCTTAAATTTTGATGGGGATAGAAGTAAAAATGGTGCTGTAGCAAGAATTTGTCTTGTTGCTCCAAATGGTGAGAAAATTTTAAGAGCTATTTGTTTCCAATTTGCTTGTACTAATAATGATGTTGAATATAAATCCTTAGTACATGGGCTCATATTAGCCAAGAATAAGGGAGTAAAGAATCTGATAGTAAAAGGAGATTCAGAATTAGTGGTGAAACAAATTAGAGAAAAGGCAATAGCCAAAAATGTAAGGATAAGATCCTATAGACATAAAATTTGGCACTTAATAAAAGATTTTGAAGCTTTCAATATTGAAGTAGTTCCTAGAACCCAAAATTTTGAAGCAAATAAAATGGCACAGATTGGCTCATAGTTTGAGCCATAAACTAGTCTACTAGTTAACAATGAGTCAGTGAAAGTTATAGTGAGGCCAACTATCCCAGACAATGACAAAAATTGGCAAGTCTTTGAAAATGATTCTCAAATACTCTCATTTTTGCAACAGTCAGGGGAATTTGTTGATCAATTGCAACCCAAAATTGAATAAGCATATAGAGACCAAGTTATTCAATTAAAGACTAATAAGCTTCTCAAAGGCTTGATCACTTTAGAAAACCTATTTGATTGAGAAGATGTAAGCCTAGAGAAGAGAAGGTTCCAAGTAAATAAAGTAGATTATTCTGAGATAAAAGTGAGTGAAGGGAGAAAATTAAATATTGGAAATTCTACAACTCAAGAGGAAAGGGAAAGACTAATTGACTTGTGCAAAATATATGATAGAGTAATAGCCTGGACCTATGAACACCTTCATGGATATAATAGAGACATCATTCAACATGCAAAAGAACTGATTGAAGGATCTAAGCCAGTCAGATAGAAGCAAAGGCCAGTAAATCCAAGGATTGAACCTCTAATGGTGGATGAGTTGTAGAAACTCTTAGATTTTAAAATAATTTTTCCAATTAAACACTCAACTTGGATATCCAATCTAGTACTAGTTAGGAAAAATAATGGTGACATAAGGCTCTATGTGGATTTCAGAGACCTAAATAGATCATCTCTAAAAGATCACTATCCCCTACCCTCTATGGAACAAATTTTATAGACTGTAGTTAGATCAGAGATATTTTCCTTGCTAGATGGTTTCTTTGGATATAATCAGATTTGGCTGGCCGATGAAGACCAACACAAGACTGCGTTTACTACCAAATGGGGAACATTTGCATATGCCAAGATGCCATTTGACCTGTCAAATGTTGGAGCCACTTTTCAAAGAGTAATGGATGTAGAATTTGGAGAACTCATAAATAAAATCATCCTAATTTATCTTGATGATCTCATTATTTTTTCCAAGAATGTTTTTGATCATTTTGATCATCTAGAATCTATTTTTAAGAAATGTCAAGAATTTGGAATATCTCTGAATCCCAAGAAGTGTATCTTTACAGTACCTCAAGTGAAAATATTAGGACACATAGTATCCAAAGAAGGAGTCTCTATAGATCCAGAGAGAGTTGCAGCCATAATGAACTTGCCCCTGCTAGTAAATAAGAAGGCAATTTAGTCTTTTTTGGGGAAAATTAATTTTGTTAGTCACTTCATATCAGAGTTTGTAGGCCTAGTGAGACTAGTAACACTCTTATTGAAAAAAGACCTGGTGTTCAAGTGGACTACAGAAGGCAGACAAGATTTTGAGGAGGTCAAGAAAGTAATTTCAATAGATCTAGTACTTAGTAACCCAAACTTTTCTAAGCCTTTTATAGTGTATGTTTATGGAGGAGAGCTCAGTATTGATACTATCCTAACATAGATGATGGACAGGAGGGAGAGCACCCAATATCCTTTTTCTGAAGGAATCTTAAGGAGTATGAAACCAGATACAACTTTGTGGATAAACAAGCATATGTTATGGTAAAAGCCCTCAATAAATTCAGGCATATGGTGATAGGAAGCAAGATTCTAATACTTATGGCTTATCCTAGTGTTAGATAATACATTATGGAGGGTGACATTACTAAAAAAAGAGCAAACTAGATAACAAAGATCCTTGAGTATGATGTATAGGTTAGACCCACTAAGTTGGTTAGAGGTAGGGGTTGTACCAATACATGGCTCAAGATATAGAAAAGATGATGCCTGAAGAAACAAAAAAGGAAATTATATTGAGGTTACAAGAAGTTAATTAGAACTCTTGGGTCACAAATACGATCCATTTTATGAAACATGGGATTTTCCCAAAAGAGCTCTCTCAGGACAAGAAAAGATACTATAAGTAGCAAGTGGTCCATTTTGTTTTAATTGACCAAGTTCTTTTCAAAAGAAATACTGATGGCATAGTTTTAAGATGCGTAGAGAAAGATGAGGCTAGGAAAATATTGCATGAGATGCACCATGGAGTCTCAGGTGGAAATTTTTATACAAAGACCATAGCTATAAAGATAAGTCAGGTAGGTTATTTATAGCCCACTTTATTTACAGACTGTTATCAACTGGTTAAAAAGTGCCAAACATGTCAATATTATGTGGGGATGAGAAGGAATGCAGTAATGCCCCTTAGTCCTATAATTGTTGATGAAACTTTTGCTCAATGGGGTCTTTATTTCATTGGAATGATCAATCTAGAGTCAAGTATGGGGCACAAATGGATTCTAACTACCATAGATTATTTCACCAAATGGAGTGAGGCAGTGCCACTCAAAGAAGCAATAGAAAATGTGATCCTAGACTTTCTAGGGAGTATCACTGCTCACTTTGGGCCTCCTCATACCATAATTTTAGATAATGTTATGGAATTTTTAGGGGAAAAAGTATCTAAATTTTCACTAAAGAATGTAATTTACCTAAAAATTTCCTCAAATTATTACCCTCAAGGTAGTGGTTTGGCAGAATCAAACAACAAGAACCTGATTAGAATTATTAAGAGAATAGGGGTTGATCATCACAAAGAATGGCATAAAGTGCTTAATATAGCACTATGGGCTGATAGAATTATTCCTAAATAGGTAACAAAATGTCCCCATATGAATTGGTCTATGGTAAGCCTACTTTAATGCCCCTGAGCTTGGAGATTCCTGCTCTCCAGTTGTTAAAAGATATTGAAATTGAGGAAAATGGCCCTATGCAGGTCAGACTTGCTGAACTCTTGGAAGTTCAAGAAAAAATGGATGCAGCACATGATTCATTAATGAAGCATCAAAAATGATCAAATACTACTTCGATAAAAGGACTTCAAACCCCCATTTCAAATTAGGCTTGATTGTTTTGAAATGGGATGCGAGAGCTACCAAGCTGGGTCAACACACTAAATTTGAAGCATTATGGACTGGCCCCTATAAGATTCATGCATGTAAACATAAAAATTATTTTGAGCTAGAAACGATTAGGGTGAACCTAAAGAGATTCAAGTGAATAGGATCTACTTGAAACATTTCAATTAAGCTATGTCTCTAATATATTATAGTTAGATAGTTTCCCTTTCCTTGTTGCTTTGTTTTCCCATTTTTCATTCCCACTCTTTCTTTTAAATAAGTGTTCTTTGAACATGTGGCCGTGTCTTAGAGCCTTTTTAAAAAATTTAAAAAATCTTGACACATTAAATCTCTATCAAATCTCCAACATTCCCAAAAGTACCTTATGCAGCCATTTCATGACATGTCTGACTCGCTGTCCCACACAGATTCAATAAGATTTGCTAATAGTTATCTAGTTTTAATGCCATTTTTAAGACTTGATGGGTCACTAAATACCCCATAATAAGAGTTAAATCTTAATAGTGTCTCAAACATTCCTGTGTCTGCTAGAAAATCCCTGTTACCTACATTTTTAGTTCATAGCAAACCTGCTTAGTGAAAGTGCCTTCCCTATTGCAAAGTTCCATACCTATTACCACAATTCAATATTTCCAAGTATAGATATATATATGGAGGGAACATAGTCTTCACAACAAGGGTCTAGGATTTATGAATCCATTGATAAGCTTCTCACAAGAAAATCATATGCTTTAGCCCCTACACAACCCTTAAAGACCTATCCATAGACTAGAGTCCCTGAAGTTAGTTATGCAAATGACCCAGCAAAGGTGAAAGATTTTGTAGATAGAATCATGGACCCAATCCTTAAAAATCCTAAAAAATATCTAAGAGAAGGGGCACATCAAAGATGTATTTAGAGGGCCAAGGCTAGACAATATGAAACATTCACAATGAGGATATGGACTGCCCAACTGGCACAATTCATTGTCCCAGGTGTACATCCATGCCCTGACTTGGTTGAAATATGCACCAAATTGTTTCATGTGCCCTCAAATACCATACAATAGGGTCCATTCATGGTGAAAATTACACCAAAGGCTATCAAATACATGTTGGCCTTATATCATGACAAGATAGCCATGTTTCCCACCATTGCCAGAATGCAAAAAACATGGGTAAACATCAATAATCAATTGAGGTTTCTAAAATCAAAATTGCAATTAGGGGATGATGATACCACTATACCAGTACTTCCAACAGTAAGAACACAATTTGCATAGGCTATTCAAGAGGCACTATCTATGATGGCATTCATTTTCAGAATGAAAGAGGATATAACTATCTATGAAGAACAAATGGCCATTCTCTTTAGATTGAAAACTATTGAGAAGTCTCAAGAGTATCAGCTAGATTTATATAAATAGATTGCATATTCAATGGTTTATCAGCTCGCCCATTTCAAATCTAAAGGGGTCTTTAGGTATTCATCTTATTTATTTCACCTCATGTTGTATCAAAATTTTGGCATCTTTTCCCAATACATTTATCTAAATACGTATGACCCAAGATTTGGTCTACATAGGACCATTCTTGTATCTGCATGGACACATATCTTGTCCAAAACCAGTGACTCATACAAATTTTGGGAAATTTTTTTTGCCCCTGTCTTTTGTCATCTAAGCCAAGAGCTAGTTGAAAATATATTGACTCCAAGTGTCTCAGGCCTTATGACAAATTGCACTATTCCTTGTGATTACTTTTTTGGATCCCATCATACTATTATTAGATTCCATGGTTTTAGTGGAGAACCAGTGTTTCTACCTAAGATTTTGACCCTTAGGTTATCATTCTTAAAGGTCACCAGGCACTTGTCTATGGTGGATAATGACTACGGCACTCAGAAGAAAAAGAAGAA
Source organism: Torreya grandis (assembly GCA_037957365.1). Taxonomy (NCBI): domain Eukaryota; kingdom Viridiplantae; phylum Streptophyta; class Pinopsida; order Cupressales; family Taxaceae; genus Torreya; species Torreya grandis. The sequence goes on along the minus strand of JARHVA010002160.1, from coordinate 2,481,642 downwards.
AATGTATGATGTTCCATGGGTAACAAACATGGCCCTAGAGGTCAGAGATGCTAAGCATGTGTTGCTAATAAATTTAGATTTCTTAGGATTCTTTCTAATTGAAGATAAATGGGGATATGACCCAAGTAGTTTCATAACCACATGGTTCAAGAATAACAAGGTCATAGCTAGAATTGTGCATGAGGGTCGTCCCTTTTGGGAAAGTAGAAGAAACCCTCAGGAAGATATTCCTGATTTATATGTAGAATTTATAGATTTGCCCTCAGAGGAGGCTAGGCCATGGGAGACCTTTTATGATAATAAAAAGGATTTTGACTCTAAAATTAGAATGATTTTTGGCTTAAGAAAGGCATTAAAGAACAAAGACTGGAAACTTGAGAAAATAGAAGCCTATCGGAAGTATAGGCAAGAGATTTTTGAGACTACTCACTCTTTTGGTAATGTGGAATTAGATGAGAAATGGGAATAAATATGGGATGAATGTCATCTATCTCCTATTTCTAGCCCTGATACAGGCAAACTATAGACACAGGGTGGAAAGTCAAAAGCTAGAGCAGAATCTACTCATATGATGCAGGCCCCAGGACAAACCTCATCTACAGTAACTGTAACTATCTAGCCCCAATTTCTTAGTGCCATTGAAAAACAAAAGAGTGTGGTATCCTCACCACCCAAAGCTTCTCCATCAATGCCAGCCTTTGGGGTTCTCAATTTTGTACATTCACCACTAGCAATAGTGGTAAATGTTGAAGAGAAAGAATCACAACTAGAAGAAGAAATGCCAAGGAAACATAAGAGGCTAAAGCTTTAACCTGATACTGAGGAGGAGGTATAACCCTCACAGTACCAACCATTGAGTACATCAGTTTCTCCTTAGGTACGTGTTGTTTCTCCTTCCTCTTCTTAGTCTGTCTCTTCCTTTATAGGGGTGGCAATCCCATCTGGCCAAATAATATCCCCTACCACCTCTGTTGTGCCCATTTCTCATTTTTCCCCACCTATTCATACTCAAGCCAAATCATTGCCTCATTTTCCCCCCTCTATCCCAAAGAGAGTACCTCCTCAGATTCACCCTGGCCAACATTTGGCAATTCCCTATGGCTTACCACAGGGCTATCCTTTTGCAGGTGGGCACATTGCCTCTCCTTCTACCTTCCAAACTCAAATATATATTGTGAAGAAGGCTAGAGAAACCCAAATGGAGAAAAATAAGATGAAAGATAATAAATCTCTAGCTACACCACATATGAGGTCACAATTTAACCCAATCTAGTAGCAACTAACGGTGACCCATTTATCACCTAATGTGTTCAAGTTGAACGAGCAGATGTAGCTCAAAGATTATACAATGAATGTACTGGCTATGGATATGTCACTTTTTAGACCACAAGATAGGGTTGAGCTGCTAAATGAATCTACTTCTGTTGTAGCTATTGATTATTTGAAAGTATCAAAGAAGCTACAAAAGATAGAGGCTGATTTAGCTTAGGAGAAAGTAGATTATAGTATTCTGACTACAGAGATCAAAACCAAGAATAATGAAATAGAGAGTCTTAACAAATAGTTGCAACCTAATATTTTGTTTTAGACTCACTAGGCTATTCATGTCCAAAATGATTCTTTAAAAGAGGAGCTGACACAAGAGAAAGCTACAATGACAATGTTAAGGTGGGAAAAGGCAATTTTAAAAGAAAAATGTGAGGAAAACTTGTAATAGATCGCTCAGTTCCAATAGAAGTTGTTGAATGAGTAGAATAATACTATTGCCATATAGGCCCAACATCAAGCTGAGAAACAAATAATAAAACAATTGACACTTGAGTTGGCTAATAGGCTAAAGAATGCAAGAGTTTTGAATCTAGTTAAAGAGCTTTATGTATCAATATGGAAAATAATCTCTGAGGAGATTACTCAACTCAAACCCTCTCTAACCTTTCTTCTAAATTCATATAAATTGTGCAAAAAGATGGAGACTTTAGTTGAATCCACTCTGTCCACTGTCTATTTGAGAGTGTTTGATTCTCAAATGCTGTTGCAAAAGATTTATGACATAACTGATGGAATGTTATCAATAGTAGGGATTAGCAACATAATGATTTATACAAAAAGGGTAAATGAAGTTCTCAATTGTAATTCCATAGTAATTAATTGTAAAGAGCTTCTAAATGTGGTGAAAGAGGTAATCAAAGACATGAAGCAACATATTGAAGATCTGGTGCAATTAGGTCTTCCCTCCCCTTTGCCTGATAGCAACACTATATTGATGGTTGATGAGATTAAACCTTTGTTGTTATCCAAGAAAAATGATCAGTCAATTTTCTAGGGTTTAACAGATGATTCATCAGTGCCAAAAGTGAAAGTTATCTTGATTCCCATGTCCCAACTTGAATTTAAATTGAGGGATACAGTTCATATTTTGTAGAGGTTTTTGCACAAGGACATCATCAACCTTGATTTAGCCTTCCATGAATTAGAAAATAAGCAAGGATTATCTGATGATGAGTGGTCTATTTATCAGACAACCTTATTGAAGTTTTGATTTTTGCCACATTTGATCGTGTGGGAGATTGTGGATTATTTTTTTAGTAGGCTCAAAAGTCCTCATGGTCACTAAGAACTGTAGAGTAAAAGTTGTGCACTTCAAGTTTTATCCCTATGCATTTCAGTTTCGAGGTAGTGAAGTTTTTGACATGGAGCGTGGGCGTGAGTTTCATTTTTGCCTAAAATTTTGTCCAAGTATCAAAGTTGCATGAAATCTACCAAGTGTCATCAGCTGAGACACATTTTATAATTTCTATAAGTTGCTCAGAATGTGCCACATGTCATGTGGTAACTCAGTAGAGCACGACAAGTGTCGGCATCTATGTTTCATGTTTTTTATGCATTTCAAAATCTTATTTCAATAAGCTTCTCTTAGAGTCGTGTGGAGGGTGCCAAGTAGCAACTATATAAGGTTTAAATATGATTTTCTAAAAGCAATAGAAGCTACCATGTGTCCTTAACTAAACCAAGCAGAAGCTACCAAGTGTCAACATCCGTAATTTCTACATTTTGTTTCATTATTGAGTAAAGATTGTGGTGGGCATCAGGTTTTGTTTCTATAGATGAGCAAAAGTTACCAAGTTTCACCATCTATGTGAATCTGAAATAAGTCCTAAATGTTTCTATAGTGTAGCTAAAGCTTAGTGGAGACTGCCACGTGTCACCTTCTACAAGATTTTCAAAAGCATCTAAAAGCTTATATAGATGAGTGAAAGCCATCACGTGTCACTTAATAAAGATCAGTGGAAAGTGCCACCTATCTCCATTCTCCTTTTGAAGCTGCTCAGGCAAGAAGTGTTGTGGGTCCCATTCTCTATAAATTGTTAAAGTTTCAAAGTAGTAGACTGTGATAGATGTCAAAGATAGAACACCCTGATACAAAGACATAGTAAAGAGTATAATTCAGTGAAAAGTGTCGTGTGTTTTATGTAAGTTCCATGAAATTTACCAAGTGTCATTTTATGGTGCCTCTTGAATAATGAGATGGTTTCCAAGTGAGGCAAGTGGAAGCCACCAAGTGTCCTCACTTGTTTCATAATGAAAAGTGTCACGTGTATCTAATTCAGCCAATGAACTTATAAGGACACTAAACATTTCAAATCTAGAAAATATCTTTTGTTAACAACTTCCAGTTAAGTTATAGTTCAGTTAGGCCATTGGGATTTAAACTTGCAGAGAGGCTAATGCTAGAGATCTAAAAGATATCTTTTGTTAAACACTTCTAGTTTAGTTAGACCATTAGGTTAGGAATGTGTGAGCAATCTAGAGATAGTCTAATGCTATAAATATGGGTGCAGGGATGGATCAGAGGATCATCAGAAGATAGAGAGAATTTTTTATGAGAGATTGTGATCAAGAAGTTTTAGACTTTCTTGATGTGGCCAGTAATATCATTTGCCTTTGTTCTATTTTATTGATTTAGAAAGTTTGTATAACTATGCCTTTTATGTGATTGTAAAATTAATAACAAGAGTAAGTTCTGTGCCTTTGTTGATATTTTCTATGTTACTGTAAAAATAGTCTAAGTTGTAAGCCTTTGATTCTATTGTTTTCATTTTTTACATTGATCATGCATTGTTTGCTCTTTAATGTAATTGAATCCTAAATATAGTTTAACTGTGCTTAATATTAAGGATCAAATTAAATTTAGGTGGATCACCATAGTTAGATTTTATTTCATTTCATTGGTGTTTTCTATTTAATTTCTATCCTTTTTCCCACAATACTTTTGAGATAAAGAAGAGCCAACGTCTTTAAAATCTGGAGGTCATTTTAGGTCGCAAGTCCCACATTCCTAAAAATTCTCATTGTTGGTGTTGGAAACAACACAATTCTAAGCATCAACATGATCATAGATATTTTTTTGTAATCTTAGCATCTAAAGTGGTTGCACCCTCTTTGCATGGTAAAACTTGCTAAAAGGTCTGGTTATTATTACAACTCAACTAGACATGTGTTGAAGCACCTTATGGGATTTTAGTCTCACTAAATAGGTATTGTAGTTCCTTGATAATTTGTAGATGGTATAAATTTATTATTTTAATTATAGGACAATATTTCAATTATATGTTCTAGCGGGTTTTCTTCCCCAAGAAGGTTTCCCATGTATGTCATGTGTTATTTGATTTCTCTTGCATTGTCTCTCTTGCTCTTTGATATGAATGTTGTATATGCTTCATAAAATCTTGTGGTAACTTATTAAGTGTTTAAAAATATTATAATTGAAGTTTAATTATTCCAGCTCACTAATTCACACCCCCTCTCAGTGATTATACCTCTAGCAGATATTTCCAAACTACATTATTGAAAATTTGCCTCTAAAAATTAAATGAACACCAACATATATCTTTGAAAACTTTGTCATAGATGGATACTATTAAAAATGCTTCAAGAAAACTCTAGGTAATTATTGATGTTTTTTTTGTTTAAATAATTCACCCAATACTTCTAAAACAAGCCTTTTTCCTAGTATGAAAATTAAAATACATTGTAAGAAGTGGCATACTAGTTTTGAGGATGTTCATTCCCTATAAAATTTATGGATTAATATATTCATTTATTCTATTAAATTGAATATTATACCATTAAAAATTATGCCAATAATAGGCATATGGATGTGATTTGATGTAAAACACTATATTACCTAGAAAAAAGGGTCGTATTATTACTTCTACCTGACTGTTATAAGTTTATAGGTTGTGAAGAACCATATAAGTGGTAAATTAGATTAAATATTCTATGTCATACTAATATTCTTAATTATCTTGGAGATAATTTTATAAAAATAATAAATACCATATCATTCTTTAATCCTTATAAGATCTAAATTGATATGAACTTCACATAATTTCTCACTCTTCTTTTCATTGCATAGCTTCCTCCTTAAAAATCTGGCTCTGATACCACTGTTGACTCTAGGACTAGGAGAGTAACTAATAAATGAAATCATGAACACATCCTTTTACACACCATAAAATAATTATTATGCTAGATTATATATACAATAAAGGTGAAAACTTATAAATATTTCATGGGTGGTTACAATATCCAACTAACCTATGAACCAACTCTTTATTTAGAAACATAAAACTAAAAATAAATTAAACATAACTATAGATCATAAATGACCCAAAACTATATTTTTATACCATTTTTTTTCTTATATCACTTTAGACACTATGTTTCCATGATTTTTCCTTTGACATTTACTTTTAATAGAAAATTAATTTAAATGAGTTCAAATGGGAAAAGGGTATTTTCATTTACATCAGGTAGTTATATTTCTTTTGTTCAATTTTTCATAGTCCTAGAAAGGGGGACATGCTCCAGGCTTCAAATTACTACATATAGATGGTAGGAATTAAAAAAATATGGGTTTGAGAAGTGGGGATAAAGGAAAATTGTCCCAAGTGACTGGTACAAAGATTTTTGAGAAGGAGAAATAAAAGGCATTGGTAAAAAATAATATAGATCTAAGGACAATACAATATCATCTATAGAGAAGTGGAGGATGTGGCTATAAGTCTCCTTTTTTGAAAGGTCAAAGCCCTAAAATACAATGAAAAGGATTAGTTGAGGTGAAGTCTAAAGGTAAAAAGAAGGTGAATGATGAGTTTGTGGTGCATGGAAATATCCATGATAAAATTAAGTTAATAATTGGTGATATGGAGATTCATAAATCTATCCTCAAGTGGTTCATGAAGTAAAATAAACTAATGAAGGAATCCATTAACAATTTGAAGATGCAAGTTGATGGTAACAAAAAAATATTTTAAGGAATGTAAGATAGATTTTAAGAGTCTAGATGAGAAATAAATTATCTTGGAAAAGGATAATGAGATGTTAAAAAATAATATAGGGAGCCTAGTCTACTTTAATAAGGTGGAAATCCAAAAATATTTTAAGATATTGATTAGTCTTAGATAGGTTCTCAGTAGGAAATAAGAGAAATTTGGGTCAAGTAAATAAGGAAAGAAGGCCAAAGTTGCTATAAAAATAAGGAAGAAGACTTGGAATTGAAACATATGGAGCACATAAAAATGGTGTTGAAGCACATGGTTGATACCTAAAATGATTCCATTGTTGGGATTTCTAGTTGAGTAGTATTTTTTTGGTTGTGATTCTTTGTTTGTTTAGCTTTCTAGTGGTGGTTTAGATGATTTTATGTTGTTGTTTATATTTTTTGATTCACTATTTTTTTTTTAGGTATACCATTAGATTATTATCTATTTTATATGGATATTTTTCATCGTTTGTAAAAGTTTGGGGTCCCTATAAAATAAACCCTTTACCATTAATTAATAAACAAGCAAGTATCCTATCATATAAAACATAACATCATCAATCATACATATAATAGGCAAGGTTAATATAAATAATCAATATATGTAATCACCACATATAGAAAAATATAATATCCAGTGAAATAATAATCTAAGTAGTTTGAGTTAGAGTAAAATATTTGTAATCAATGTGAATTATTTCAATATTATCAATAGAAAAAGTCATGGAAAAATAAAAAATGTGTAAATTCACAATATTCTACCAATGAAATCATTACCCAAATGTAGGAAGGTATCTTTTGTGACTATGAATGTCTCATATCTATGTGTATATCATATGAAGCCTATATGTCCTAAATCTCACTCATGTATACAATGAAATGCACAGTATATATCTAAATCTAATCACAGGTACTTGACAATGTTAATTCTTGATACATATTAAACCATTATAATTACACCCAAACACATTAATATCATTCACCATTACTTTAAAACATTTATATATATATATATATATATATATATATATATATATATATATATATATATATATATATATATATATATATATATATATATATATATATATATATATATATATATATATATATATATATATATATATATATATATATGTGGTATTTACCCTTTATTTGTCATCACTTCTTCACAAAAAATTCTATGTTAATATTGAAGCCTCTTTATCTCACTCTTAGATTGCTAACAGTTTTAGGAAAGTTGTTCTTGATTCTTAGTGAGATGTCCTTATGATAATAGGTAAATTTTTGTAAACCTATACACCTAATGAAATTTTATCCCACATTGATTAACGTCTAGTTCTCAATTTTTAATATATTTATTTTGGTCTTCCCACACATTACATAATGTTGGCTAAAGGGAATTATCAAAAGGTTTTGCTATAAATACAAATTTATGGTCATTCATTATTCATATCTTGGCACTATATGTTGAGAACTTAAAAACTATTATAAACAAATAAAATATGTCTTATTAATCCCAAATTCAGGATAATTCATAAGGAGCAGTCACAAGCCAAGTGTAAAACATCTCAAAGAAACTTAAGAATTACCATTGTCAATTATCAAAGCCACATTTCTAGTTGCAGTACATACAACCAAAAATCAAAATTTCACAATCACTCTAGGTGGGAGAAATATTTTTGGATTTATTTTATATTCAAAACATATAGATATGTAGGTATAAATCAATCATCAATGATTTGATTAGGGTTATCTCAAAAAATTATGCTTCACAACCTTTTCTGTATGTTTATAGTTCTAGCAAACATCCCTATTGTAGAAAAGAGGAGAAAAAAATAATATCCACGTGATAATATAAAAATTGTAACATATCAACCCAATTAGTAGACATAAGCCTAGAACAAATCATAGCAAATTTGAAAAAGTAAACAATCAATGGATATAGCTATCATTATACTATTATCATAGGAGTGCAGTCTTGTCCATGCACATATTCAGATTCTATTCTTGATCCTACAATATCATAATTATACCTTTATCTATTTTAACTATCATTCATTAGTCATAATCAACTAAGAAGAGTCTAAAGTCAATATTAATGATATGCCTACATTATTATCTATGGAATACAGTCTTTTCTAGAAGTAGTTTCAAATTTTGCCTCTGAAAATGCATAATCCTAGTCCTACCCTTTTTATGATTCTCACTATAAAACATTAGAAATGGTTAGAAAAATATTTGATCTAACATATTTACATTCCTTATTATTATTTTCCAAAAATAACATATTATCATATTTATCAAGTTTCAAATAAGAATTGTTGATAATTGTACATCTATAGAATTTTGGTTCCTTTATAGTTTAATACATATTATACAACATGTTAATTTTTAAATAAAAAAGGGATAAAACACATGTTAATATAAAAAATTTAATATATAATTTAATATATATGATAAAGTATAAATAAATCATGTAAATAATCAATATATTACATGCATAGGTCTCTTTTTTTGAATTCTTTTATTTTATTTTTAGAATCTAAGCTGATCATGTGTAAAATTGACATAAGTGGATGAAGTTCATAATTTTAATCATAGGTTTAAATTTATATTAAGGTTGGGAAGTTATAAAAATATGTGTCAAAATTATCTATTATTATAAATGGTTATAGATAATTTGGTTGGAACTTGACTTTTTTTTCTTTATCAACATTTGTATTCTTTTCATTTTATTTTAAAATAGTCACTAGTTAAAAATTATTGATTTCAATTTTCTTATTATATGCTCTCTTAATGTGATTTTTATATACTCTCAAGTGCTCTATAGCCTATATGCATATTTAATCCAATGTTTCCAACTCATGTAGTCACTTTTCTTAGTACTCATTATCCTTAGTTACCCATTTGAGAGAAATGCAAGAGGAATGCATTTCTAGCTCTAAATTAAAAACTACTTTTTTCCCATAAACAAAATAATTATGACTATACTTGGTGTATTAATACTCATGAAATGATTCCATAATTTTTTAACCATATGATTTTTCAAAATTTCACCATGCTTTGTAATTGATTTTCTTAATATTTTGGAACTTCTTATTTATTTCTTTGCTTGCTCATTTCCTTGTGGATAATGAAGAGTGGAAAATGTGGAAAATTTTGTATTTAACAATAAATTTATTAACTATGTTATTTTTAAAAGTTATCTATTATAATATCTTATGGGATTCCAAATTACAAACTAAAATTTGTTATCAAGAGATTGCACATACTCTCTCTTATAGTTAATTGCAAGGGTATCACTTCCACCAATTTTTAAATGTATTTTTTAGTTTTTATAATATATTTATGACCATCATATGATTACAAACTTATCTTACCTACCAAATCAAATCTTTAAAGATAAAATGGACATGGTGATACTATAGGTTTTAATTCTTGTGAAGGTGCATGATTTAAATTATTATGTCCCTACCATGTGTTGTATAGTTTTTCATGTTATTGACATTATTGCTCCATTTTAGTAAAATAATAAACCATATATAGTAACTTATAAAACATTTATTTTATGCTAAATACCACCCACATTTATTATTATGTACTTAAAATATTGTTGAGATTCTTCTTGACTAAGGAATTAGAGTAAACGCCCATAAAATGAGCACTTAAATAGATAACATCCATTAATAACATAATTAAGTGCATCTGATTGTAATTTTCATTTTTATTTCCTCATGGAATGGTTTCAATTAATTTATTTATTCAATAAATTATAGATACCAGTATACCATTTTTTATTTGTTACATTGTGTGTTAATGTAAAAATTGATAAAGCTATGAAATCTATTGTTGTAATTTATGACCACTATAATTAAAGTATTATAAAAATTTATTAGTCACAATTAAATTCAATAGGTAATAACTTATTTGAATTATATAGTGCATCTAGATGATGATTTTTTTTTAGGTATATTTTTAATAAAAATGTAATAAAATGTGTATGTAAATGTTGTGTCATACCTCTATGTGGGATTAGATTTTCTTATTTTGTTTGATAAACATATAAAATATAATTGAATTTTTTTTGTTTCCACATAAAATTAAAAATATTTTATTTTTAATGTATGCACGTCATACAAAACTATAATTAGTTCGTCATATTCTCTTATATTGTTTGCTCATGAAAATCCCTACTAATATGAAAATGGCATAGGATATCCTTGAGGATTAATTAGAATTATCAATACCCTAGCTCCCATGTCACATTTAGATACATAAAAATACATGCTAAAGGTATTATCACAATATCATATATAAAATAATCATTGATTGGTATTATGTCAAGTAGTGGTGATGTGTCTAGTTTATTGATGATGCCTTGGTTTTTTTGTCAACTTTTGAGAAATTAATTTTAAACCAAATTCTATAAGGATAATCACCCATTTGTTCTAAAATTCAATTGGGAGGGAATGATTATTTCCATTGACCAATTCATATGGGGTGAGGTCAGTTGTGGTCTTTCATGTGATTTTATATGCCCAAACTACTTCAAGAAGATGGGCCTCTAAATCTTTATGGTACACATTTACTAGTTTTGGTAAGGATATTATCCAATTCCCTATTTTTAACTTCTACATGTCTATTAGATTGAGGACGGTATGGGGTGTATTTACTATGCCTAATTTCATATTATTAGACAAGGTAAGATATTATATTTGATGAAAATTGAGGCCCTTGTTCTATAACAATCTCTTGTGGTACTCCATAGAAGGTGAAATTTTCTTCATATGAAAATTATGTAACTTTATCATCTCTTGCATGGGTTAAGGCTTTCACCTCTATCCATTTAGTCACATAATATGTTCAAATAAGAATGTACTCATTTTTATTGGATTAGGGATATACTGGTCTATCAAAATCAAGTCCCCACTTATCAAATGACTCCAAAACTAATTGAGGATAATGTAGCATCTCATCTAAACATGTGGGTTTCCCCATACATTGGCATTTATTAATTAGTATTAGTATTTCTTTGGGATAATATATTTATCCAAAGTTTCATTTATATGTGTGTGTAATTTTTATTTACGTGAATTATAGATTCACATAAATCTAGATTCTATGAGGTATAATTCACCTCTTTATTAACCTAAAGGTTTTTGGAGTTGCTTCCATAAGTAAGTCATTTCTCCACTTAGTACACAATTACCTCCAGTATCTAAGGGATATGCCATTTTTCATACACATAGGAGGCCTGTATGGTAATAATGAAATTCCATGTAACACTTTTTCTCTTTTTCTTGTTTTAAAAAAAGAGCCTTCTTCTCCTTTTCCTCACTATAATTGTGAAGCTTTTTTTATTATTCTTTAATTGATTGTGCTTCTAAAAGTTTTAATTATGGATATATTTGTGTCAAGCCTTCTAAAACACCATATGGGTTTTTCTAGGATACGTTCAATTTCCCACTTTAAAAATCTTGTCTCAACTATGGTTTGAACCTTGAGAGGTAATTTTGATTTCTTATTGTCTAAATTTATGCACTTTTAATATTATTGATGAATGGTTTTGGAATAATTCATTTATTGTATTAGAGCTAGGTTACTATTATTAACATTAGTTTGTGAGTATGCATACTTTTGGATAAATATCAAAAAAAAATTAAGGGGTCCACCATTGCAATCTTTTAAAATCCATCTCCTTTTCTAAAAAAAATCTTGAGTTTTTCTTGCTAACCCTTTCTTACAACTTGATTATAGGGAGAATTTTTTACCTCTCCACCTAGTTTTACAAATATCTTAAAGTAGTTTATTATAATTTTCTTGATTTCATGTTTATTTTATGCAAATAAATCAATCATATAACTAGTTTTATACTTTCTAGTTTATTATTTACATCTTTTTTTTAAATCTCTAACTTAAAAAGAAAATATGAAAACATATTTTTTCCAAGTACTAGTTTTTTTCTTGTGATTCTTATAGCTTTATATTGTTTGTGTTTACTCAATTACTTTTGATATATCTAAGATATTTATCTAAGTTTTTTTCTCTATATATATTACTCTATCCTGGTTATTATATTGTGCTTTTTTCCTATTTTCATATTGCATTTTTTAACTTCTCTTCATTTTCTACGTTCCTCCAAATTATCATTTATAATGCCTTTTTTGGCATAATGCCTTATTTTCATATTGGAATTTTATTCATTACATATGATTCATGTTACCTATTATAACACTTTGCCTTATTACCTAATATTTTAAGGCTTCTCTTATTTATTATTCATATTTTTATTTTTGTGTTCTGATACCAATGATTTCTCTTAACTGATCCAACTGCACACTCTTGGTTTTCTAGAGTATCTCATAGCCTATCCACCACATGTATTCTTACCTTATTTATTTAAAATTTATATTTTTTTTAACTATTTTTTTAGACTCTCCTCATCCCATTTGGATTTACACATTTTGTTCTTGATGTTTGGTATTGTAATTTAAAAAAAAATACAAGGAAGTTCTAATCATTTATTTCTTCATTTTTCTCTTTTCTATGTCTAATCACATCATTTTTCCTATCTTGCATTCAACAAATCTTATTTGTTTATTTTCATGTTGCTTAGTCTTACTAAGTCAAATATTTAAAACATAATAATAATACATTTACTTTACTTCATTTTTTATTTATTGAGACTCATCTCTCTTAACTTTCTATAGGATTCATTATCTTGTATCATGTTTTTTTGGCATTTTCCATGAGATGATTAACAATTATTACAATAAATCAACTTTAATTTTTTTTTTAATATTCAAAACAAAATAAAGAGAACTTTATTTCTTTATAGTCATTCAAAACAAAGAAAATTTATTCATATTATTTATTTATTCTCAAAAATAAAAAAAAGGCACTTTATCTTTATTTTTGCAAAAGAGCTCGAATTATTAAGATTTTTTTGGTTTCATTAAATATATAAATTAATACATTTTATATTTAATTTATTAATTTGTTTTTTTGGTAAGTTGTACTTAATATCCCTTAAAACATTTTCATATTCTTTCATTATAGTGTTTTATGTACACTTAAATTTGTAAATTCATGGATTTTCTATTTGGTAAAACAAAATTAAAAATTAAAAATAATTACCACTTATAACGTTTTGCTATCAAAACCATTATAATAATCATTTATCCTTCAACTATTGTGGTCTTTGAAGTAATTTTGGTGGTTCATTATTTTGTTTACAATTCTAAGCCATTGATGGTTTTTTTTATTCCTTGTTTGATTTTTTGAACTTTTGTAATAGCCCATATTTTTGGTCTTGTTGTCCCTCTTCTATGCATACTAAGTCCCTAGTGATTTTTTTTTTAACATTCACTTTCTAAAATTAGATGAAATTTTGAGGAAAAATAACTCAAGTTTTTCTTTAATTTAAACTCACATCCCCAATTAATATTTATGATAATTTCATATGTAATACATATTCACTTTTAAACACTTAGTACAAGTAATAAATAACAAGGACCCCAAACCTAATGAGAAGACTACTACTACCAATGTCTAATAAAAATGACAAGAAAAAAATGAAGAAAAGTTGGGTTTGATTTTCATGGCCACGACCCCTACATTTAATTTACACATTGATGGTTTTACTCTTTCATACAAATCTTGATATAGACTTAAATCCATTTATGATGCTCTAAATAAATCTAGGAAAACCCAAGTTTAGGATCAACTTTCTAATTTAAAGCATAATGACTTCAAAAATATGGATGATTTCTTAACTAAAGTTCACTTTTTACATTATAAATTAAATATTTTATGTATTAAACTTTTATATTTGAATTTAATTCACATTATCATGAAAAAAAATTCTTTCCTAGACCTTTTCATTAGTTTATTACAAATGTTAACTCACAACTAGCTTTTCTTACTTTATCTACTCTATTGACATTTGATTTGTTTTTTACTTTATTATTTAAAGAAGAATGAAATTTAATTAAATTAGGTACTATTAATAATAATGAACTTTATTATTTTAAACACTAACATATTAATGGAAAAGAACATGTTAAGTTCAGTAAGACACATGACAAAAAATCAAAAATATAACTCAAAACCTAAGAAAAAGTTAGATTGTATTTTTTGTGACAAAAATACACATGATGAATATCACTATTTTAATAAGAAATATTTTGTTAAAAATGGAAAACTTAAGGTCAAAATCAATACTAGAATAGTAAAAATATGGCTCTAAACAAATAAAAGTTTGATACTAGAGTTGTTTTTACTTATGCTTTGTATGCTTCTCCAATTGAATGGATTGTTGATTCTAGTGATACTCAACATATGACATATAATTACAATTTATCTACTTCCTTAGAGCCATATATTTCTAAAAATCACTTAAATTTTGAAAAACCTGCCTCTTACAATGTTGAATCCATTGGAACTATTAAAATCCCTAATGGTGAATTGCATGATGTCTTCATTTTTCTTGATTTAAAATTGAATATGCTTTTTGTTCCCCAGTTATGAAAATAAGAGTATAAATTATAATTATTTAACGACACTTGTTACATTAAATATATCAATAAATATTTTTAATTACTTGATACTAATATTTGAGACAATGATAACTTGTTAAAGTTTACTAGATTCTATTCTTCCTCTTCTTCTCATGCTCTTATTGCTTCTATTGATGGTAAATTGTGGCATGAAATATTAGGAATTATAAATTACCAAAGTATTTCACTTATGCATAAACTCAATATGGTGTAAGGTTTTCCTAAAATTCCTTCTACTGATTCTATTTATAGTGGTTATATGGCTATTAAAATTCATAGAAATTTATTTCCTAAGAATCAATCTTGGTGTGATAATGAAAAGATTAATTTAGTTCATAGTGATCTATTAGGCCCTATGTAAACTCATTATATTAATGGTGAATTTTATAATTTAACCTTTTCTTATGATTTCACTAGATGAGTTTGGATTTACTTCTTTAAAACTAAAGATCAAGTTCTATACACTTTCATTAAGTTTCATACATTTGTTGAAAATTAATCTAGTTGTTATTTGTCCATATTAAGAATTGATAATGGCATGAAATATGTTTAAAATTATTTTATTGCATATTGTAAACAATATGTTAAAAATAAATTTGGATTCCATGAGGTGATTCACCTCTTTTTTCCCATTTAGGTTTTGGGAGTTACATTTATACGTAATTCCTTCCCCCACTTTTCACACACTTCCTTCCATTATCTAAGGTAATATGACACTTGGAACATACATAGGAGGCTTATAATATAATAATTGAATTCCATGTAACTCCCTTTCTCTTCTTATTAATATATTAAAAGAGCCTTTTCTTCATTTTATCACTAGAAACTTGAAGTTGTCTCTCTCTCTCTCTCTCTTTTAAAATCATTGTTCTTCTAAAAATTTTAATAGTGGATATTTTGGTGACAAGCCTTATAATATATACCATGGATTTTTATCTAATAATTTGGGTTTCCACTTTAAAAATCTTATCTCAACTTGTGGTTTTCACCTTGAGAGGTACTTTTGCTTCTTTATTGTCTAAATTTCTACACTTTCAATGTTATTGACGAATAGTTTTTGCATAATTACTCCATGATCACATTGGTGAGTATATTAAAATTAATGCTTATGAAAGGTAGGCCAATAATATCATGTATTTATATTCTCAATGGTGGTTATTTTTTGAAAAAATAATCCCCATAAGGTTCATCATGACATGATCTAAGGATGTCAACAACCTCAACTTTGTGGATACACCGATACATGATGAAATCACATCTAGTGACAAAAATATATCCATATATCCATGAATATGGGCCAATTTTTGTGATAAAATTATGCCTCTCTTTTCGAGAGAACTATTATGGGAATAATCTTCTAGCTAAGTTACTAGTAATGTATGTATACCAATAAGTGTTAAAGGTTAATGTAAAAATATGTTCATCAAGAAATGAGTCATTTACTATCAAAATTTATTCATCATATTGAAAATGTGATAAAAAAATATGAAACTACATTATCATTTCATGGTGTAACTACAATAGTAATATCAAATTCATAAAAAAATGCAACCACATAATTATCTTTTTTGTGATTATGGGTTTTTTCAATAAATAAATTAATATTGCTTGATCAATATGGATGAAAATTGGATAATTGGTAATGCAGTGTCTAAGCTTGTTGATATTATAGATTAAAATAAGAAATTTATTTTTTGTTATTGTTAATTGAGCTAAGTACCTTGAATATTTTTATTGATGAATTATATGGCATAACTCAAAGGCTATTCTTTATAACCAAGGATAAATCCTATTGTAGTATAAGAATGTCTATATGTGTATGAAATGGAAATTTCCAACCATAAAATCTCAATACTAGATTTTTTATTAGTATATCTTTGAATTCTTGAAACATTGTCTGACATGCATTAGTCCAAATAAAATCAGCATCCTTAGAAAGTAAAACAAATAAAGGTGTTGCAATTTTTATAAAATATTTAATTAACTTACAATAATAACTTGTGTGTCCTAAGAAAATTATAACTTATTTTTTATTTTATGGAATTTTTAGGTCCTTGATTATGCTAGATCTACCTTAATACCTATAGGTGAGATATGATGTCTGAAGACAATAATTTTGGTCATCAACATGCATTATTTTTCATGACTTAGGGATATTTGGTTGTCTTGATAGCATTGGTGGAATTTTTCAAGGTTTTGGAGGGATTCATCATATGTTACCCATATACTATGAAGTCATACATGTATATTTCAACACAATCATGTGATAGATTAGAACATATGCTTAAAGCATCCCTTTGAAAGTTGGCTAGAGTGTTGGATAAAGAAAAGAGGAAGTATAGCATATGAATAGGTACCCCAAGGAGATGTAAAGGTAGTCTTATCTTGGTCCTCAAGAGCTATTCTAATCTGATTGTAACCACTAAATCCATCAATAAAGGATAAGTAATTCTTTCCTACTAATGTGTCATGAACTTGATCAATAAAAGGAAGAGGAAAGTGATATTTCCATGTAGTTAAATTTAATTCCCTATAATAAACACATATATACCATTTATCCCATTTTTAGGTATAATAAAAAGGTGTGAAACCCATTCACTATCATAAATATGATCAACAAAGCTTGCATCTAATAGTTTTTGTAACTTAGTTTTGACTATCTTTGATAACATGGTTCATTTGGCATTATGGTTAGTGAATGGGTTTATCGTTATCATTAATGTAAATATGGTATGTACATAAATATGTAGGATTCCTATCATATCATGATAATCTAAAGTAAAATCTATTTTGTTTTTTTGGATCATGGTAATTGTTGGTGTTCTAAATTTTCACCCTATCTAAGAAGGGGATTGTTCATGTCTTCTACTCAAATCTAGTCCAACATGGGACTAATCCTAGGTTATGGGTATCATAATAATTAGATTAGACCTCTAGAGAAGGTTGGATTCCTTCTATATCTATCACCTAAACTAGCTCTTTCTTGGAAAAAGGGAGATACAGTAATAAAAATACAAGAAGCATATAAAATGAAGTGATGCACTAGTAATTGGAATACTTATACTTTACACAAGACACAATATAAAACACATTAAAGACCAAATAAGATTATTCCCACATAATATTTCACAATAAGTCATCGACCAAATATCAAACTAGCATGAGTGGGCAAATAACCACTTTTAATCTAAACAACAAACTTTAAATTTCACTTACAATGACCTATGAGAACTACCAAGCATTTCATGAAGGTGAGAAAATTTAGAAATAGACAAAGAACATACATTATATTAACTACAACACATGAATTCATAGGACACACTTCAATCTATCTTGAAAAATGATGGAATTCAATCTTTATTGCATCAATTGGTGTTATAGTGTAAATATTGGCATAGCCTAAGCAAGCTAAAATGCATAAGAGTCTATTCTCTAACATGTTAGAGATTTATTTATAAAACTTTAAGAGAGTTTTAAATGTGGTAGAAGTTGGAACATATTTTTAAAAAGGAAGAGAGAGAAGGAACTATGATGTATTAGCACAATCTTGAGGATGGTGACTTATAACCTTATCAATAAGGAACCGATTCTATAATAGAATTGAATGTTCATTATCTTTATCCATCCATTAGGTCTCCCTTTTAAAAATCCATGTAATTATATATTTGATCTATTGAGAAGGATCATGTCTTGAAACTGATAGAATTATCCCACATCTAATTTGGGTGGCCATTAGTACCTGATCATTGAAAATGTGATGCTAATGATGCAAGACACCTCTCCATGACCACATTTACATTCATATTTTCTCCAATATTAAACAAAGGTATATTATAGATGAAAACCAATCCAATTATTAGTTTTCACATAGTCACAGTATCCATAGAAACCTAAAAATTTCTTATTCTTATTTTAACACTATTAATCCATCTCTGTTATTTGTATTAGGCCTAAAAGACCTATTTTAACTATATGAAAATATATTGGCAATATTTGGTCCTAATATTCTAATTTGGATCATTCTCAAGTTTTAGTACCTTTATATTTACTTTACCACATCAAAAAATGCTTCTTTGACTTCTACTAGAAGATAATTGGGCTCACCTTTGTTTGATTGGCCATTGACTTATAACTCAGACTTGTTGATAGTTTAACCCATCCACACACCATAAAATGTGTTGGGTATAAATTAATGCAAACATTTGATCTTCTACCAATCTAATTCACTTTTGCCTTTTATCATTTACATATTTACCTTTATGATTCATTGACCCCTTTGACCTTCACTCACCATTAGATTTAAATGTATGATAGAATGCATGTCATTATATCTACCTAGGACCAATTATTTGAAATCAAATGGCTAATTCATGAGATCAAATTTGGCATACTTGATCCTATCGTTTTATATCTACATGACCATATTTAATGTCTACATGATCATCAAAATTATATCACAATGGATTTTTTCTATGTCTTATGTTTGATATCCACAAAAATGTCAAATACATCCACATGACCATTAATGACATTCTCATGACCATCACTTTTTTAAATCAAATGTTTTTTTACCATAGCTTGATTTTAACATTTGCACAAATATCGCCCATTTATGACCAACTTTGAAGGATTAGATCTAAAATCCAAAAGGTTATGAAGGCACCAAATTTAAAAGAGATGTTTTTGATACTTAAGGATTGTGCCCACTTGATCCACTCATTTTAGTATATTTTTAAGTGTGTTTATAAGGTGTTAAAGTGAGCTGACCTATGTGATTTCACATGACATCTGCATGCCTAACACTGATCATTTGAACCTAAATGACTATTTATTGATGCTTGAATTTTACACTTGTGCAAACATCTTATGCCATAAGTACAACTTTAAATGCTCATAAATTGAGTTAGAAAGGTCACATGGACTTGAAATTTTTAGGATATGATCTAGGAACAAAGGCCTCTTTGGCATTGTAATCCTTTGGCTCACAAGAGCTTCCTATGCATATTATAATATTACACAAGCAAGCTATCTTGTTTAGTTCTTCATGACATCTTAATTATGCTCTATTTTCATGAAGCTTGTTTCTAAAATTTTGTAGCTCCAAATGATTTTTTGAGGCCTATGTGAACTTGTCCCTCATCTTGAATTGCATTGATCACCATGAAGGCCTGATTTGATCCTTCTATTTTCCCTATAAATTTATCTAAATGCATTTTAAGCAAGCTTAAAGTGTTTTAAAATCTTTGTGATCAATGTGAGACCCTTAGACCACTCATTTCATCTATAAATTTATTCAATACATTGTCCATTCCTGATCTTCGAGACACTATATTGCATTTATGCAATTTTGCTATGTAGGCCAAACATTGGCTAACATATTGGCAAATTAGGTGGGTAGCATGATTGTTATGCTTTATAACTCAAACCATTTACATGATACTTGACTCATAATAGATAATACATGTGTTCCATGACTGCAACAAACCTCTTGACTAAAAATACAAAATAATACCAACAAATATGGAAAGAAACAAACTTGAAAGGGAAACTAACCTCAAAAATCAAAGACAACTAACCTACTAAAAAAATGTATATCAAATCACTTATTTGGGATATAATAAAATAAACTAATGTGTTATAAAAAAACTTAGAGACAAAAAAGATCAACTAACTATGTATAGGTGACTTAGCTTCCTCAATAATAGTTTTCATACATATCCGATTGATAGGATAGGAATTCCTTCACCATACATCTTTGCAAGCTAAAAGGCATTGTAGGATTTAAATATAGAGATTGTATATGAAACACTCTAGAGAGAATGAAATTTTGTGCGCCTTCCTATATTAAATCTATCCGCATTCCACTTTAGGACCAAATATCCTTCTTGAAAACTTCTTAAAGAAGCTCCTTTGTCAAAATATCTCTTTACCAATGCTTGATGGGCCTCCATAACCAACATAGATTGATGCCTTATCTCTTCTATATCCATGAGCTCGTCATTATCATTTCTATTGGCTCATTCACCAAAATTTCAATTTGGTGCATCAGTTCTAAAGTAGGGAATTCAATAGAAATGGGCATTCTTGCTTCCTTACCATATACTAGCTTGTATGGAGAATTAGTTATTGACCTTTTATAGGTGATCTTATCAGCCCACATAGATGACTTCAATTTGAGATGCCATGACCTTTGATTATATTTAAAAATCCTCCTAATGATCTTCAACAAATTCTTATTAGTGGCTTAGCAAGGCCATTGGCTTGTGGGTAATATTTTGATGAGGTACTAAGAAAAACACTATGTGGACTTGCCCACTGGTTAATCTTACACACTATAAAATACATAGCATTCTCAAAAATACTAGTTGAAGGGACTCCAAATTTGGTAATAAAACCTTCATAAAAATCCAAAACATTGGTCTCATTGGCTTCTTTAAATTCTACTACCTTTGTCCATCTTGTAAAATAATCTATGGTAGTTAGGATCCATTTGAATCTCGAGTTTGAAGGGGGGTTAATGAGACCAATAAAATAAAATTACCATTGAAAAAATGGTTGATTCATTGAAATTGGTTGGAGAGGTAAGGTTGCAAGCTTGACCTTTCTAACAAACATAACACATTGTCTACATTTCCTAGTCCATGCATGCCAGTCACCAAATATACTTGGGAAATAATACCTACCTCTCATGATCTAGTGGGATATGATCCTTGTTAAATAATGACCTCCACCATGTCCATCATGGAATTTCTCAAGTAGTCTTTATGTTTAACTTGGATCTATGCACCTTAGCAACATGCCATTGATATTATTTTTTAACAAAACACTATCAACAAGAAAAAAAGGAATTAACTACAATTGATATTCTTTGAAGGGGTTAGATGAGAAGGATAAACACCATATTTTAAGTATCTTATAAAATATTTAAACTATAAAAAAGGTGAGGTGTGATCATTTTCATCTTCTTCACCATTTGACACCATAACCACCCCATTAGCCTCTTTCAAGTCTTGGTCTAGATGTTCACAAAGTCCTTTAACTCTAATAAACTTTATAACCTTGATCTAAACATAATATTTCATTGCTTTCATTATCCAACTAGATATTTTGTCATTTATATCCTTGTTCAAGAGGAAATCCTTAACACTTGGATGCGTAACCATCAAATGTATCTTATTATTGGATAACAAATATCTAAATTTTGTAAGAGACCTTATGATTAAAATGAAATGATTCATAAAAGAAGAGTACCTTGTTTCATATTCCTATAAGCCTTGAATGAAGAAGGTTACTAGTTTCTCTAAAGTCTCTTGATTATACTGCATGAGAATATCTTAAATAATTTCAATATTAATATAGGTGTACAATAACAAATCATTTATGAAAATATGGTTTAGGAGTGTAGGAGCATATATTAGTCATCTTACTTGGTGAATTACTAGTTCACTATCACCAAATACTTGTAAGGTACTAACCTTTATCTTTCTTGACCATTTGAAACCATGCACTAGTCCTTCATATTTATCAAAACTATTCAAAAAACCAAACTAAAACTTGAGAGAATAGAAATACATTTTCTTAGATGGAGGAATTAACATCATTCCAGCCCTAGTTCTATGTTTTTTCTTTTATCCATCAAAATATAACTACCATAGGCCATCACTAGTATGATCATCTTTCATAAATGTTGGAATTGGTGTATCATTTTAATGAAGGTAATAGACACCAAGTCCTTCCTCCTCAACTAAATTTTATTAATCATGCTCAAGAAAATAAAATTCCAACTTATCAAGGAAAATATATGAAACTCCATCTAGAGTTGACTCAATTTTGACCTCACTATTGTCTAGTACCTTGTCTAAGATTACACATTTAATTTTCACCATAATTGGCATATATGGATCCAAATGAAATATTATAATAGGTTTAGAATATATTTTTACCTTGTTACCATACCTAGTCCTAAACATCAAATATGTCCAATCAGTTGACAAGTATCCTCCAATCTTTGAAATAAAATCCCTGGATAGACACATGGAAAAATAGAGAGGCAAGTCCACTACTACTACATCATGTTGAATGGTAACATTGGGGAAAACATATAATGTAAAATTTATATCCTTGATTATGCTTAATATCTTTGATGGTGACCCATCGAATTTAAATACTCTTTTGGTATTTGGTGTATAGACAAGACTTAGCTTGTCTACAATTTTCTTGGGCATGACAGTACTACTAGTTCCACTATCTACCATACAATTATTTACTAAAAAGTCACAAAATATTAAATAGAGATAAAAAGGAGTGGTTTTATTTTATTTGACATTGTTTTTTCAAATTTTGTCATTTATGTACCTAATGCTCAAGTTGTTTTGTTTGTTGGTTTGAATTAACCAAAATAACTCATTATTTCTCAACTCATTCTTTAGATACCTTAAGAAATAAATGATATTAAATAAACATGTATTTTTTCCATAGAATGGAAATGGAATACCACATACTAATTCTAACATCTTATTTATTAATTTGATCTATTATGAAAAATGAGGCTCCACTATCCTTTTGCTAAAAAAAATGAACCACTGGTTGTTCTCTAATTAAAGGCATTTGGGGAACCTTCCTTGCCTCTAAATTGTAGTTATTTTATGCTATAGGGATAGTAGGTTGATATTTGACACTTTTTAGAATAATTTTAGGAACACTATAATAATTTCTCACATCTTAAACTTCCACAAATGCTCTTTTTTTAGCTGTAGTCAGAGCTACAACTTGATCATTTATGTTTCTAGTTTCACCAACTTGATTGAATGCAATATGATCATCCGATTTCTAATTGACATTGATGGCATCAAGTTTCCCTAGAAATTGTTAAGTCTCTCATTGGAATTCTATGTTCATGTCTTTATACTAACAACTTTGAAGAGAAAACTCTTCCTATGTCATTTGTGGCATAGTGATATCTTGTGATATTAAGGATTGGTTTTGAGAATCATTTGGATCGAATGAATGCCAAAATAAATCTTACATCAAGTTATTTTGAGTAATAATAGGTTTATAATATAAGGTACATTAGGATCGAGGGATGCGTATGGTAGTTTGGGTTATGGCTCTTTGGTTTTGGTAAGGCTACCTATTGTCTTTGAAACATTGATAAGGGCATATTTGATTTTTGAAGAATTGATAGGTATTCTAGTTTTGTTGTTGATAATAACTACCTTGGTACTATTTTCTCTTGATTTTAACAATATTATTCCCAAAATCTTGAAAGATACTTTTTAGATCCCCAATCTCACTAGACTGATTAGACGGGGCTATAACTTAGGATTTTGGAGATGGAATATGAGCTATATATGGGATTTGAGGAGCATGAAGAGGAGGAATATGTTTAAATTATATTAACATGGGAATTATAGGCATTGGATCAAGCTTACCAGCTTGTATCAAGCTATTTTATGATCTTATTGTAAGTTCATATAAATTTGGAAAAATATTACCCCCCCATGGATTGTATGATGACACTAATATCATAATTAAGGTCCTTATCATAATACAAAAACTCATCATTTGGAGATGGTCTAACTAATGTAGGGATCATAGTCCATGTCTTCTAGTATCTAAGGAGAAAATCAAACATGAAATCATGGGGGTACCTTTGTATGGTATTTATTTATTCAACCAAAGATAGATAATCAAACTTGTCTTCAAATTACCTAACTAGGGCTGCACCTAACTCATCCAAAGTATAAATGGAGATCAAAGGGAGGTTTATATACCATTTCAATGCTTTCGCTTTGAATGAGGCAATAAGAATTTTGATAGTCACAATATTTTGAACAACATTATGAATAGAACATAGGTTGGTAACATCTTAGATATGGTCAATAGCAATAGTTTTATCCCATTCTCCTAACAAGAAAGGGATAGTCTTTAGGGTACACGTAGGGGTGTCATCATATTGGACCAAATTTAGGGGGCTACCCTTATTAAATGTAATAAACACTTAATTCATGACCACCATTTGGGAAAAATGGATTTGGCTTATGGGGACAATATCTTGGACTAAAACAATAGGATGACTAGAGGGTGAAAATTTATTTTTAGGATAAGGTATGGTGTTATTGAATCTTGATGTTCTATAAGAAGTAAAAGGTAGCTTAGTGAATTCAAAATGAATACCTTTGATTGATGACATTTTTTTAATCATTGACATGAAAAACTATCTAAATAATGCTATGATCTCTAAAAATTGAAGGATCTTCAATTTTTAATGATGGTAGATGTCTCCTCTTTCAATTTCTTATTCTCTATCTTCAAAATTCAAATATGTCAAAGAAACTAGATCCCATCGAGCATGCCAAAATTGTTGGTGTTCTATATTTTCACCCTAATTGAGAAGGGGATTGTTCAGGTCATCTACTTAAATCTAGTCTAACTTGGGATTGATCCTAGGTTGTGGGTATCCTAATTATTAGATCATACCTCTAGAGAAGGATGGCTTCCTTCTAGATCTATCACCCAAATTAGCTCTTGCTTGAAAAAAGGGAGAGAGAGTAATAACAATACATGAAAGAATATAAAATGAGGTTATGAAATATTAATTAAAACACTTATACTTTTCACAATACACACTATGAGACACATTTAAGACCAAATAAGATTAGTCCCACATAAGTATTTCACAATAGGGAATTGACTAGCTATCAAACTAGTATGAGAGGGCAGATAACCACTTTCAAGGTAAACCACAAAATTTAAATTGCACTTATAATGACCTATGAGAAATACCAAGCATTTCATGAAGGTGAGAAAATTTATACATAGACAAGGAAAATACGTTCACTTAACTACAACACAAGAATTTGTAGGACACACTTCAATCTAGCTTGCAAAATGATGGATTTCAATTGTTATTACATCGAAAGGTGTTATATTACAAATTTTGGCATAGCCTAAGCAAGTCAAAATGAATAATAGTCTATTCTCTAATATGTCATAGATTTTTTTCTAAAAATTTTATAGATTTTTACATGTGGTAGAAGTTGGAACATATATAAAAAAGGAAGAGAGAGAAGGAACTATGATATATTAGCACAAGTTTGAGGATTCTAACTCATGAACTTATCAATAAGGAACCAATTATATAAAAGAATTAAATGTTCATTATCTTTTTCCATCTATTGGGTCTCCTTCTTGGAATTCCATGTGATTATCTATATAATCTATTCATGAGGATTATGTCTTAGAATTTATAGAATTATGCCACATCTATTTTGGGTGCCCATCAGTACCTGCTCATTGAAAATGTGACCCTAATGATAGATAAGACACCTCTCCATGATCATGTTTGCATCTATAATTTTTCCATTGTTAAATACAATCCATTATAGATGAAAACTAATCCAATTATTGGTTTTCACATAGTCATAATATCCATGGAAACCTGTAAACTACTTAGTCCTACTTCAACACTATTAGTCCATCTTCTATCTTTGTATTAGGCCCAAAAGACATATTTTACCTATATAAAGCTCAACTGGCAATGTTTGGTCCCACTGGTTTAATCTAGATCATGCTCAAGCTCTAGTCCCTTTGTATTTACTTTTCCCCATCAAAAATTGCTTCTTTGACTTCTACTAGAAGCTTATTGGGCTTACCTTTGTTTGATTGGCCATAAACTTATGACTTAGACCTATTGACATTTTGACCTATCCACACACTATCAGATCCACTAGGTATAAATGAAAATAAACCTTTTATCTTATGTTAGTCTAACATGCTTCTATCATTTGTCATTCATGTATTTTCCTTTGAGATTTGCTAACCCACTTGACCTCTGCTTGCTATTAGATATGAATGTATGATTGGACGCATGACATGAGATCTACTTGGGACCCATTACTTGAAATAAAATATCTACTCCATGAGCTCAAATTTAATGTCCACGATCCCATCATTTAACATCAATGTGACCATATCCGATGTCTACATGACCATCAAATTTAAACCATAATGGATTTTTTCTATGTCTTAAGTTTGATATTAGTGCAAACATCAAATACATCCACATGACCTTTAATAACATTCACACAAATGTCACTTTTTAAACTCAAATGTTTAATTGTCGTAGCTTGATTTTAAAATTGACATAAATGTCACCCATTTTTTGACCAAATATCAAGGGTTAGACATAGAAGTGAAAAGGTCATGGAAGCACCAAATTTGTAGTAGATGTTGATACTCAAAGGATTGTGCCCACTTGATCCCCTAGTTTTAGGAGCTTCCTAAGTGTGTTTACAAGGTGTTCAAGTGAGCTGACCTATTTGATTTTACATGATGTACACATGCCTATCACTGATCATTTCAACCTAAATGACTATTTGATAAGGCTTGAATTTGACACTTGTAAAAATGTCTTATAATACAAGTCCAACTTTGAATTATCATAACTTGAGCTAGAAAGCTCATGCAGACTTAAAAAATTTTAGGATATGATATATGCATGAAGATCTCCATGGCACTATAATCCTTTGGTTCATGGGAGCTTATTGATCATGTTTATAAGTTACAAAACCAAGCTATCCATTATAGGTCTTCATGATGTTCTGATGATGATCTAGATTCATGAAGCTTGTTCTTAAACTTTTGAAGCTTGGAATGATTTTATGAGGCCTATGTGAAATTGTTCTTGATCTTAAATTGTATTGATCACCATGAAGACCTACTTGGATCTTTCTATTTACCCTGTAGATTAATTACAATGCACTTTAAGCAATATTAAAGTGTTTCAAAATCTTTGTGATCAATGTGAGGCCTTTAGACCACTCATTCCATCCAGAACTTTTCTCAAGCCTTGTTCCATACCTGATCTTTAGGACACTATACTACATTTACGAAAGTTTGATATGTAGGCCAAAAATTTGATAATAATGATTAACGCATTTTCATGTTGAGGTTCTAATTTTTTTTTATAATAAGTATTTGTCTTATAAATATTTCCAATTTTTTGGATAGAGACAAACATGGATTATAATTACCTAATCATGGATCATAACTATTAGGTGTGGTAGTAGTTGATAAAATGTTCTAATATGTCTTATAGCATCAAAGGGACCAGCTTTAGGGAGAATGTTTGTGAGATAACATGGTATACATTACAAGAGATTATCTATTTATGAATCCTATTGATACATGTTTTTTAATATATAAGAAAGGATTATGTCTTTGTGTTGATCTCTTAGGGATATACTACTATCAAGTGTGCATAAATTCAAAAAATAAACTATTTCCTCTTATACCCATGGATCTTCATAGGAAGGTTTAGTTGCTAGGTATAACACTAATCTATTAGTGCCATTACCATGTGAAATTATGATGTTTCTTGATCTACAAATAATAGAATCATCATTTGTAGCTAGCCATGGACTTCCTAAGATAAATGGATATCTTCCTAGGTTGATCTTAGATTGTAGGATTATAAAAGTAATTGGATATTCCCATGAATCCATAGTGATGACTAAATCTTCAATCATTATTTATGGTTTGAATATGGATCTATCAACCATTTACATAATTGTAGGTTTTGGGTGAATTTGTTTTAGTCCAATTATATTAATAGTTTGAATAGTAATGAGATTGATGTCTACTCTTAAATAAATTAATGTATTAGGTATCATATTGACATAAATTTTGACATTAACTATAGGGTTGTGGGGATCATAAAACTTAGGTGTAACTACATTGCCTAGCATGATGTTTATAACTTTTACAACTACTTGGACAATCTTGGGATCCTTCCTATTTTTTGTTGGGTTTATTTAAGTATAGTTCACATAAATCTTTGGTGTAGATGGGCACACATGTTGTGGACTAAAATTGTGGGATCTTGCCACACACATTATTTAATTATCATAAGAAATTAAATTCAAGTTTTAGTTTAGGACATTGAATGTTCAACCTTTTAGGAAAAGGAGGGTTTGTAGGCCCTTCTTGTATTATATCAGAACTTGGTTCAGGACTAACAATGGGATTGAGTGGTTTTGGATTAGTATGGGTGTCTAGAATCTTCTTAAGGGGTTTGGTGATCATAAGTGGGGTGGTTTTAGAAGGATACATCCAAAACAAAGGTGCAATTCATTTATATCCATAGTTTAGCTTCAATATTATAATATTTTAGTGGTTTGTGTTGGTTGAACCAACTAATTAGTGAGGTTTGGTATAGGTTGGGTGGGAAATTATGGTTGTTTAAGAGCTAGTTTTGTATTTGGTCTCAAAGATAGTTTTTTTCTTGTTGCTATAATTATTATATATAGATGAATCCAACATTTTTATTGAACTAGGGTTGGTTACTCCTCCATGGTTAATGCCATGGGTTTGAGGGATGAGACCAATGCTAATTCTAATTTTGAGTTTGCCAAAGCTAGTTTTGTGAGGGTTATGTTTACCAGTTATAGGGTGGCCTAGGTCAAGTTTGGGTTAGATACCAAATAATTAGGGATATCATATTTACTTTTGACCAATTTTAGTTTTGGGGCTACATGTTTATCCAAGAACTTAGTCCATAATTAGGAATAACTAAAAATTATGACTTTGAAAATGCAAAGTTTGGTGGCATATCTTGATTTTTAGGCTTAAGTGGTCATTGTATTCATTATGATACATAAAACTTTTGATATCCTTCTCCACCAATTGTGTGTCATTATACTATCTAAGGATCCTCCTTTATTATGATGGGGGATTTGACTCTAATAACCTATCATTTACAATAGATTTCCTTCTTATGATAGTATAGATAATAAACCATCAAGGCTTTCTTTGTTTTTATTTGTTTTTAATTATGTAAAACATATCCAATTGAGTATCCATATAACTAATGATATACTAATT
The DNA here is from genome assembly GCA_037957365.1 of Torreya grandis. Lineage (NCBI taxonomy): Eukaryota > Viridiplantae > Streptophyta > Pinopsida > Cupressales > Taxaceae > Torreya > Torreya grandis. The sequence goes on along the minus strand of JARHVA010002160.1, from coordinate 2,451,873 downwards.
CATATCCTATAGTAAATTTCTTACCTCAGTTTTTAAGATTCCATTTATAGATGATGAATGAAGTATCTTATTATTGTAGGTTTTGTTCAATATTAACCTTGAGTAACTTTTGCATGTAAGTGATAGATCATCAAATGATAATGTTGAGACATATCCTCCACTCTTCAGGTTTAATTCCTATAATTAATCTTCTCTAACTCCTTTAAAGAATATTAATTTGATGTATTTTTTGTCCATTGTAGTTTGATTTTATTTTTTATGTTGAACATAAACCATTACATGTACTATTCTATTGATTATTCTATCTCTTGTTTCATCTTGAATATGTCATCCCTTCTATACTTCCTTACTCAATAATAATATCTATATTTGGAAATAAAATTACCTTTAATTTCCTCCCAAGTGGAAATTGCATTCTTCAATAGTGTCATAAACCATCTAATGGCTACATCCTTCAGTGTTTTTAGAAACAACTTCAACTTTTGAGCATATTGATTATAATCACAGTTGTGGCATAAGACATTAAACTCAAAAATGATTGTATTTGGAACCTCACATGTCTTTTTCATAAAATTAGAAAGGTTAGAATGAGGGATATTATTGATAGGTGCATTCCCCCAAGGGTGTGGATGGTAAATTCAAATGTTGTAGACTCATTAACAGTGTTTTGTTATTGATGGTCCTCCATGAATTTCCTTACTATACGTAGACCAAAATATTCTATCACTGACTTTTTGAAGTTTTAATCAATCTATGTAATCTATGATGAGTATAAAATGGAAAGTTTGTGATTCTCTATGGGAAAGAATGTCTCTTACATAGGGGTGAAGGAGTGTAAGTTCTTGAGGATTATGTCAATTGTCCAATAAAGGGATTGCCTAATTTAACATAGTTTTAGGTTTAATTTTCTTCTTAGGAGCTAAAAGGGATTTAAATGTTATCTTGTCAATAAATTTAGGAAAGGGTGGAGGGAGTTAAATTATAGAGTCTTGAGTATGATATGGCCAAGTAGGAATCCTAAAAAATGGTATAAAAGCTTCCTTATCAAGGATATGAAAATCCCCTTCCTCCTAATTCTCATCTTGTACTACCATTTCAATCAAGAACTCTTTCATATCTAGTTATTATAATGACCATTATGTATTTTTTTAGGTGTTTCGTCATGATTTTCAATTGTTGTAGCTTGTAACTATGTTCCTATTTATAATTTCATCCACTTAGGCAATAATTTACCTAGTTAATCTTTTTTCTACTATATGTAATTTAACCAACTTATTCTTGTGTTTTTTCCTAACTTTCCCTACATAGGGTTATTACAACATGTGTTTTAGGATTTTTAAGTAATCTACTTCTATATAAATTAAAAATTATGTTTATAAAGTAGGAAATGTAACTATCAAAGAAGTAAATTATTTTAAAAAAATAATAAATATTTGGAAACAAAAATAATTTATCAATCTTAGAGATACAAGTCTTTTGATACCTTCCCTAGAAATGGTGAGAAAACATGAGAAGAATATTAACCACAAATTAAACTGATGCAGATCAATATCAGAACATACAACCCAATATACAAGATTGGCTATTAACTTGGTTAATAAAACAAACTTATTCATTAATTTTGAATCCAAGGTGTGTTTAACTTTGACAAGATGTTGGAAATATATGTGTAACACTTACTCACTTATTGAATTATAAAAATTTGTAGATAGGAACGCACTCATATAAAGGATATTACATTAATTTGAAGTACTTAGAGGTGAATCACACTTGAAATAAATAAATGAATTGAAATGAATGTGGTGGAAGATTCCTAAATCAACAACCATTCAAACTTATTTGAAAAATGTAGGGATTAATTACAATATTTAGGTTACACATTTATAGAATTTAAAGGATAGAAATAGATACTTACACACCAATTCTATAGACTAGTCTAGGGAGCTAAGATATTCAATACACATAGTCCTGAATGGGACCTCATTAATTAGGATTGAGTTCTAATCCTCCTCTTAAGTTTTAACACTTTTACTTTAGAATTATGATTTCATTCATAATCTTGTAGCAATTAAATATTGTTAAAACAATGGTTACATAGATAATTGTTTATAATAATGTTGTTTTAGATTAGAGGTTAAAGCAGGTTTTGAAGGGGCCCCGAAACCCTTTAACAAAGAACAAAAAAGAGCAAACTAAGTCCACAGGCAACGCCTTAAAACACTACATAGAAGTAGTAAAAACAGAAAAAGGATGGTCCTGAAACCATTGATATACTGTCAAACAGGACCCAAAGAACAAAAGTCTGAAAGAACAACTAACTAAAAACTAGCAAAATAAAACCAGAGATCAGTACCAGTTTCTTAACTGAAAAAAGACTAGATTATTCATCCAGTTCCAGGATCAACTTCATGGCTTCTTTTTCCTTCAAAGCAATTTCTCGGGTGGCAGCCTCCAGCAAGTCTCCTTTTTGTGTGTCTTTCTTTTTGGAACTTTGCCTTGTCCTCTTGCAGGGGCCCTCTATTACTTTTGTCTCCTCATTGGCACATTTCCCAATACTGATAGCAGCTGCACAAAAGTTGGATGTAACTTCATCCATTTTCTTTCTATTATCCTTTATAAGCTCCTGGAGGTTGTTTTCATAAACTTTTAGCTTCACAGGGATCTGGCTTAATTGATTCTCCATGTCATTTACTTTGTTCCAAGCAGCTTTCATTGATTCTTCCAATGTTTCCACTTTTTTCTTTAGATCAATGGTCTCCCTACATAGCCAGACATCTAATTGGGAAGAACACTCAGCTTTACTGTTAACCCAAATCAAAGGGGTGTGTTTTTCTTCATTCTGTTTCTTCCCTTTCCAGTCCTCAGCCTTTTTGTTTGGGCTATTTCTAGCTTCTTCAAAGAAGTCTTCTTGGCTCTTTAATTCCCTCTCATTGAATCCTTCTTCAATTTCTATCTCCATGTTTTGGATATTTTCCTGGACTGGAATTTCCTTATCATTCTTTGACATTGGGTCCTCACCAGAATCTTCCTAGACAGTGTCATCCTCCTCGTCTTTCTGGTCTTCCTCCTTCTCTTCTGTTCTGGAACCAGAGTCCTCCTCAGTATTGACTTTATCTTTTTACATATCCTAAGGTCCTTCTTCGTCGTTACTAGAGTTGGTTTCCCAGCTCTCTGTTCCATCTTCTTCCACCCATTTTTCCTCCATGGGTTTGCCAATTCTCTCCCAGCCCCTATCTCCTACTGCATTTTGTGTATTGGGATTAGGGGTCTTAATATTTCCTCTTCTGCTTTCATTTTCATCCTTTTTATTTCTTGTCAACTTGTTTTTCCCCTATTTGGGGTTCTTTACCAATGCCCTATTCTTGCAAAAGCCTTCAATGAGCAGAATAAGACCTTCATGAAGAATGGGGCGCAAGTCTTTCTTCTTATGAGCATAAAGGCTTTGAATCAGGGAGTAGTGAAGGTAGAAAGGAAAAGATATTCTTACCTTATACCTGAAGTGGTTGAGGAAGACGAAGTGGAACTTATGCACTCATTTACTTCTACCATCCAGGATGAAATATTCCCTGATACAGCTTAGGACGTCCCTCCAAATCCCTTTTATCTGGTCCAAATCATAAAAATCCCCATTTTTTACTATTTTTTGCTCCTCCTCATCCATTTTGGGGAATTTGCAGAATGCTTCGTTTGATATGCTGGTTTGCTTTGAAAATTTGATTCCTTCCATAGACAACCTTGTAACCTCGGCAAGAAAATCCTCAGTTAAATTGACAGTAACGCCATGCAGGGTGACCCTGTCATCAGACCAATTTTTAAAGAAGGCCATTGTGATGTGCGTCTTAGAATCGTGAAGCCTTTCCATGTAGTTCGTGACATTTCCTTTCTGCAAGATTCTCCATACTTGGTGTTTCTCTCTCCAGTCTACACAACTCTTGGGTTCCTGTTTACGGGGTTCACCCTTTCTTTCCCGTGCCATGCTCATTTTCTTAGAATCCCATTTTCTATTGATGTTACCCTTGTTCCTGTTGCTATCAAAATGATTTGGATGTCGAATTTGTTTATGGCATTTCAGGGTCCTCTTCTCCTTCTTAAGGGCCTTACTTTTTGATAATTGGGTTTCTTTCCCCGTGCTGCCACTCCTCCTACTCATTAAGATTTTGATACGCTCCAATCCTTCCTTCCTTTGCATGTGTGGCATCCAAAAGAATGATCGCCTTGAAGTCCAAGTTCCTTTCTAAGGTTTCATCCCACCTCACTTTCTGCCCCTCCCGGACGGCACAATTTACAAGCCAATCTGCGGCACCATTGGCTTCACGGTAGGTATGGGTGATTTTTACTTCTTTGAATTTCTTCAAAAGAATTTTCATCTCTTTAACCTTGTCCTCTATGGTCCAAGACACTGAATTCTTGTTATTAAGGATATTAATAACATTCAATGAATCCCCTTCGAGCCACAATTTAGAATATCCCAAATCCACAGCTAATTTAAGGGTCTGAAGAGCAGCTGTAACTTCAGCAATATGGAAGTTTGATATACCTATGGGAATTTCAATAGCATCAATAACCATTCCCAAATAGTTTCTTAGAACACCACTGCAACCAGCCTTACCTGGGTTCCCTTTTGCTGCACCGTCAAAATTACCTTTAATCCATTCTTGAGGCAGACTAATCCAAGTCACATCTGATCTGGGGTTATCATGTTTACCGAGAGTAATGTCCTTCCTCAGGGGATTATCCACATTTAGATTAGAGCTTGGATTTTTTTGAGAAGAAAAATTTTCCTTTAGAGCTCTAATGATGTTCTGGCCAACCACCCATCCAGGGAGCTCTTTGTTTCTGAATATTCGGTTATTTCTTTCCTTCCATATTCCCCACCAGATATGGGGAAGAGTAATTTTCCATAAAAAGATAACTTCAGGATTATTTGAAGGGCAGTACCAACTTTTAAGAGAAAGTTCAACATTTTTTGATGAACCTAGGTAATACCCCACATATTGAGAACCTCCTTCCAAACAAGCTGAGTGAAGGAACAATTCACAAACAGATGATCTCTATCTTCAAGGTCTCTCTTACATAGAATACACCTGTTAACTATATTGATTCCACATTTCTGTAAATTATCCAGGGTCAAAATTTTGTTTTGGAGGAGAGTCCAGGAAAAGAACTTGATTTTAGGGATGAGCCCCTTGATCCATACTCTAGTCTAAATTGGTTTCCTGCCAATTCCCTTAGAGATGAAGAGGGAAGAGACTTTAAACTGTCGACTTGGCTCCTGATACCAAACAATTTTATCTTCTTGGTTAGGATTTAGGGATATACCATTTAGGGATAGTTGAATATCCTTGAGATCTAGATCATAGTCAGTGAGGTTTACCCAAGTGTTTATAATAATGTTGTTATTCAAACTTAAAACTATTATTACTCCCTTATCCATGGCCTAAGTCCTACTAAATTATATATAGAGGTGTCCATATATTATTACTTAACAATAAATTATAAGAATACAAAATAGAATTAGGAATAATTTTAATCTAGGAGAATGCTACCAATAATGTCTATAGGAAAACAAAACATGGAAAGTTCTATTTGAGAGATAATAATAACATAATTTTTGTCCAATGAGGAAGATCCATTGACATCTTATTTAAAAGATACACACAATATTTTGGCATGAAATATATATTCTCAAACTTATTCCATCATGAGTAATAACCTCAAGATACCATTATAACTACTACAGGTCAAGATAGGTTGGCAATTGTTATCGATTCAATGTGGTAGTCTACAAGTAGATACAAATTCATTTCTTAGTTTCTATAGGATGCCATTACCTATATCTATTTAGTTAACACTTTATATAACTGTTACAAGCCATCACTACCTAGAACACTTCATAGTTTCTATAGGTTATTACTACCCATATTGTTATGGGTTAAAACTACTTGAACTACTATGTGTTAGTCTAATTTACTCACATTACTTAATCACTTAAATTAAAAATGAATCAACATAGCACATATAACCAAAATTCATCTTAATCACAAGTCAAAACTATTTCATTCATATAACCATCGATAATATATGAATCATGTTTCTTATGCATTAGTAGGAAAATATACAAAGCATGGCTAAAGAGTTTTAGTAATGGGAGTCTCAAAGATACTTTTTAGGGGTTCAATATACACCAGTTACATGAATCATAAGATATGTGTATATAATATTTATGGATTATATAGAACCTTAGTCTTGTACACTTAGAAAACCCATACTTGGCTGTTTTTCTTAGTTTTTGACCTTTCATACTTTATAAAGTCTTACATCTTCTCTATCTTGTGCCTCTTGGAATATATCTTAGTCTAAACACTCTTATTTTGATGAACTAGACCCATTATCTTGCCTAACATGTTTAAAAACTTCTTGTCTTCCACCTTTGAAAGTTTTGAGCTTGTACCTACTTTCATGTTCCTTAGACACTATAAACTTAAATAGACACCTATATTGGTGCAGCTATCCTACTTTGACGTAAGTGTCTAATGCTATAAATTCATCCAAATTGTAAATGACACAAATCTTAATGGTTGTCTTGATTGATTTAATGTGATTTACTTCACCAAAGATATATATATATATATATATATATATGTATATATATATATGTATATATATGTATATATATATGTATATATATATATATATATGTATATATATATATGTATATATATATATGTATATATATATATATATGTATATATATATATATATATATGTATATATATATATATATATCTATATATATATATATATATATATATACATATATATATATATACATATATATATATATACATATATATATGTATATATATATATATATGTATATATATATATATATATGTATATATATATATATATATATATCTATATATATATATATATATATATATATATATATATATATATATAAAATCAAGCAACCAACAAATCAAAAATTTACTATTTTATCCTATGCTCATATCAGTTATTGGAACATCAAATACATAGGTATGAATTACTGAAGGAGCAAATTGAGAGCTATATTTTCCAACTTACAAACTAAGTCTTTATTTCACTTACGTTTTGCATATTTTATGATTCAAACACAAGCCAACACATAGGGAATAACTACATTAGTCTAAGGCCCTCTTTAGAGTATTGGCTATGTAGGAAATGATCATTGATAGAAGGGTATTTAAATTCATATTGTCACTACATTCCTATTAACTCATTTTTATCTAAGGTCATTATGAATATGAACAACTCAGTTTTTACAATTTCTTGAGGAGCTATAGTCGATGACCCAATTTTGAATGCACCAAAGTGAAGGTTAAAACAAACCCAAAAGCATCTAGTTAGTTACATCCTTTTCCAATAGGTATGTTATACATGATACCTATGTCATGTTTAGATAATAACATCAACACAACTGTCCAAGGTAGACACTAGCATCTGTAGCTCCAAACGCACTTAATTCACAATTTGGTGACTATTCTACAATCCTCTTTTAGACCACTTTATATCTATTATAGATCTAGAACTGTGTTAGCATTAGAACCAACTAAGTACATTATTTGTTTTTCATTTTGATATCTATCATGATAATTTACACTTTTGACATGACCTTTGATTTAAAAATTAACATATCCACCTCTTTAATAACGTCTGTTTCATTATTGAGCATTTAATGTCAAAGTTTATGTGCCACAAAAATAAGAGATAAATAAATAATTTCATTGTATTTTATTTTTTCATAATAAAATAGTGTATGAATGATGTAATAAATCATATAATTATATAATAATCATCATATTATGCCAATAAATCCCCTCATGCATGATCTATTTAAAAAATTTATAACAATAAAGGTCGATTTGATATTAGAGTCACGAGGATAGATATATTAAGTAGATTATTTGATTACAAAAAATAATATTGAAAATTTTCAACCCACTAAAACTTAGTATATTTATTTTATTATCACTTGAAAGGTTGAATTCGATTAGTTGAATGAGAAACAAAAAATCTTATTGCTTGAATATTTCTTGGTAAATATTGTACCATTTCAACATATTTGATGGAGTCATGCCTATAATAGCTTTGACATTTTTTGTATCTATATTGATTCATCTTTGACATATGATATAACCTATTTATTTTCATATTGTTACATCAAATATACATGTTTTTGGGTTTATGTACAATTGTATTTTCATACTTGTTCAAATATCTGTCGTAATCTTGTTGAATGATTTTTTAGATGTTGATATTTAGAAAGTAAATAATATACATAATCTTATACTATCTTATGTATAAAATCGTGAACTATGCACATCATATCTCCTTGATGAGTGGCCTTTGAATTATTCAATCTAAAGGGTATGACTATTGGTGTACGGGTTTTCCCACTATGTGGTTTTACCTACATATGTTTAATGAATTTGATTAGGTGTCACTTAGGTGTGTAATAAAGGTCATTAGGGAAGATAATCCCACATTCATGATAATGTGTGATAAAGTCTATCTTTAACCTATAAAATGAACCATACTAAATTTGTTTGGCTAATTAATATAGATCCAACCAAAAATGTTATTGTATTTTAATGATTTTGCATAATTGAGTTTATTCCTCTCATGTGATCATAATTTCACTACTCCATATAGATTCATCTTTGTGAATTCAATACTATATAATATATATTTAAATTTTCCCACTTTGACATGGTATCAAATCAATGATGGTATATGAATTCCATCTATCATTTTGCATTCTTTCTTGAATTCCAGCTCCTTCTTGGTGTTCTTCATGATTTTGGTTTTTAAGGGTTTAGTGGCGTTTATATAAAATACGTGTATATCTATACATTCAAATTTTATAAATGAAAAACATAAAATGTCATTAGATTTATAAGGTACTAAAACCCTAGGATTGGGTGTAAACATGACTTAGCTTTGTGACATGACATTTTTAAAATTTTGGATGGTTAAAAGATAATATTTTAGATTTCATGAATATTTGTATTATATGGTGGTACAAGATAAAAAAAAATTCTGGGTTTTACTAGTTTTTTCTAAAAACCTAATGGGTCTTTAGTAATTTTTGAGGAAGTCACATCATCTTTGTAGATCTAAGGTTTTGTATGTAGGTTTGGAATTTTGTCAATTGATGCAAGGTTTGCTTGGGTGACATTTGGTTTACTACACATGGTTAACCTCTAATTTTTTGTACCCAACCAAATTGCTAGTTTATTGTATAGTATTGACCTACCACTTCACTACATGGGCTAACTATATGTATGCCTATACACGTGTTTGACTATAGATACAACCTAGATTTTCACCACTTTATTGGGACTATGTGACTTGTTGGAGTACATAAAATTTAAATGAACAAATTCATACACTATTTAAGGGTAAATTAGAGTCATTTTGGTTTTTAATGTCATTCCCCCATTAATCAAGTGGGAGCACTCATCCTCACCCTTATCCTCTAGTCACATAAAAGTTAAGCCCTTATTGACAACCAACCAAAGGGGACTTAAATTTTTAATGAAAAGTTGAGTCAAATATTTTTCAAGCTCAAAATTTTGATTTTTCACGGTAATTTTATTAAATAATTTCAAATTCACATAATTTTTAGCCTATAGCCTCTTTTTAAGTGCAATTATTTTTAAAGTGTGAGTTTTTTGAGCTCTATGTATTTATGATTTTTCAAGATTTGTAAGATTTATCCTCTATATTTTCATGTAAGATTTCATTCATTCTTATATCTTGCATACTTACATTTCTTATTATGTATGTGTTGATTTTATATGTACTTAAATGTGTTGATTGTATACGCAATCAATTATATAGTGATAAGATAAATAATATAAGGGGGAATTTGGTGACTATTGCACAAATTATTCATTTGGATGAATTTTTATTTTAGTATAACATCGATCACATTGACTGTGCATGATTACTTATGGTCATGTCAACTCACCTATCTCCACTTCAGAGATATTAGATGAGGATAAATGAATTTACTCTACTGTTATTCCTAGAAATACTAATTATGTTTCTTGATAGATGTACATGGAATTATTCCTCATGGAACATGACCTTATTCCATTTATATATGTATATATTCTTTTTCCCATATACCCTTTTCATTATAATGACATGGCCAACTCTTGTGACTATGTCTCTAGTCATTTTCTGATGCACACTTCATGGGATCTACAACACCATATGGATCACACAGTATCCCTCTACTATTTGGAGGAATCTTCATATTATTTTTAGAGAACCTACTAAGATTTATCACTCCTCTTCCTCCTCTTCTTCCTATCTCTTTTGAGACTATTGTACTCTCTCATGCTTCTTCTATTTCTTATGATGACACATTCCATATGGATAATGGTCTTCCTTTTATTGAGACACCACTATAGGACAAGATTCTATCAAACCTTAACTATCATATTATACATTATACATTCATTCATATATTCTAGAGCCATCACATATTTTTACTTCAAAAGACTATATTATTTATACTGAGATTACACTTATTGAGAGTATCAATGACTCATCTCTTCTTATGGATACTCTTTCTAAAGATCCGCATGTTTCATCTAAAGTTGCTTTTTCAAATTTGAGATTTTTTGAGCCATGCTCCACATTCACATTTGCATTCACATTATTTTAGAAAATGTTCCATTCCCTTCTTATGACAAGTTCATTTTAATGGCATTACATTCAGTTCTTATGAATGATATTTCTATATATATGCCACATTTTAGTTTTAGACCATAATTAGAGATAATTGTAATACTATATTTTCCTTCTATTATAAAATGGAAAGTATTTTAGTACACACATTGTGTTCTTCTTTTTACAAAGGGAAGGAACATTATTCAATGCAGATGGAGATTCTTTAGTCTTCAAGAAGAGAATCTCATAATCAACCTTGGTCATTTTTTAGCACTACTATATATAGATTTAACATCTTTTATGGGGAATTATTAGTTATTTATTTTCTATATACTTTGGTACCTCATCATGCCTTATTACTAAGACCCAATTATTCTACCCACCTAAGCTATGCTTAAGCGGGGTATTGGTGTGGGACTTTTCCCACTACATGGCTTTACCTATGCATGTTTAGTTATATTTCTTAGGTGTCACATAGGTATTTAATAAAGGTCATTTGGGAAGACAAAACCACATTCGTGAGGATGTGTGATTGTGTCTATCTTACACCTATATAATGAACCTTCCCAAAGTTAATTGCATAATTAATTGAGAACCAACCAAGAGTTTTATTACATTTGAATGATTTTTCACATTGTGAGTTTATTCCTCTCATTTGTTCATTATTTCACTATCCATGCATATTCACCTTCATGCATTTGATCATATCTAGTCGATCTTCAAGTGTGGCCGACTCTGATAACGACCACATAAAAAATTGTTTACCATGGTTTGGTAAATGATTTTTTTTTAGATCATTAGGATCGATCTTTATTTTATTTTAGCTAGAAAATGCATCCATAAATGAAAAAATTGTAACTAGTTTTAGTGCATACAATTATATCAATATTTTTAATGGGAAATCATATTTGGATCAAGGATTGTTAAAATCATTGTAGTCTATAAAAAAAGAAATTTGTACATTAGGATTTGTACCTAGAACTATATTAAAAACCCACTCAAGATAGAAAATGAATCGAATAAACCCTATATCCTATAGTCTATAAATTTCATGTTTAAGTAAAAAACTAATTTTGGATGGATCTTTTTGATTTTTTGTTTAACTAGTTTTGCATTTGGGTAGAATACTATGTTATGCATTTCAA